>LUCH01002443.1:7156-40295 GCA_013368495.1 Paragonimus heterotremus
TTGTCTACCCGCTGTGTTATTCTCAACCGGTTATCGTCGGTTCGTTCGATCCTACAATATGTCTTCTTTCTGCGATGATGAAATACAGCTGAAGTCATGTACGGTGATGTACAGCAGTAACTGGGATCAATATTAAAACGACTGAGAATTACTTACAACTAGAACAAAGAAAAGTGACTTTATACCCACTAGAGACGCTTAGAAATAGGTTTATCACAGTGCACCAGTAACGATAGAAGACATACGTCGCGAGTTGTTAACATTTCGTTTACTCTCTTCAGTCGCGAAGGTAAAACATTGGAATATATAAGACATGCGGATAGCAACAACAATAGAAACAGTCAACGATCTACCACAGTGTGGTTATTCCTGGTACGCAGCTTCACATATGTGCCACCTATTGAGAGAATTATCAGCAAATCTGCTATCCTTTGTTTGATAACAAATACTGGGGAAATAATAGCCGCTAGCAAAATGCGTAATGTTTTGAAACGGAAAATTGGTTCATTAAAAATGTGTACGCCACTGTAGTGATTCGAATGACCTCGTCGAAAACTGCTCAGATGGCCGAAACATTATGATAAGCTGACCACCACTCCTCTAATGCATTCGTCCATACATGTTTCTTAGTTAACCTATCGAACCTAGCATATACGCATTCAAATCAGTTATCTCTTTAACACGACATATCCAGTATCCAACGTTGATAGTTTATTACTCCACATTTTAGGGGATAATGTGAACTATAAAGGCAGTAATATTTATTCGATCAACGCCCGACATAATGCCTAACATGGTCAACGGTTCCAACTCTGTTAGCAACGTTAGTCTCGGTGCCACCAGCACATTATCTTGCTTTTCGGTTGGTGTTGCTCATGGCCACGAAGGTTGCCATAACAATTATCCACGATTTGTCTCACGCTTCTATGCGACGCATCAACAGGAACGACTAGTTTGTGCTACACAGCATTCCGAACAACACATTCTGCCTTGATGCCGCCAGCCAAGCAAGACAGTATGCCGCCTTACGGTGAGGATTTTCAACTCCAAAAGTTGTACGGCGTCACCCAGCAAATGACTTACAATTCAAGGGCTACTCTCACACCAACGCATCCGTTCATCACGCTCCGCAAGCTCCCACTGGTTCAATCGGTGATTCACTACAATCCGCATCATTTCTACTATGCTATCTGAAATTCATAAGTTCTAATAGTTTGTTATACAATTTCGTTATTCATGCATATTCCTTACACTGCTAATTACGTAGCATGTGTTGTTGTTCGCCATACAATAAGTAACTTTTACGTCAATATATGACCTTTCACGCGCCAATAGTTCAATCAATTTCACCGCAAGGAGATTGATTGCGTCAGCGCCTTCTGTGCACACAAAACTGGCCGATGTTGTTTGATTAGCATTGCCTCGCTAATCGCCAACAGTTTCGGGTTGCGATTATGTAACAATATCCGACAAGGTCAACTAGGTGTCCGGTCGCTAAGATGTGTTTGGCAATCGATGAAGCCGGGGTCTTCGAGCTTATTACAGTCAGTAGGACGCTTTTTGAGATTGCCGTTGATAACCACTTAGGAATGTGCTCCGCCATACGTTGATGCAAACGCCCACCTGTCCTGCCTATGTAGACTTCATTGCAACTGCAATTGAACTGGTATGTTACGTGGGAGACTGACTGATCGGTTGGGTGTGTATCACCGCTATGAAGATCCAAGCTCCTAGTGCTTAGCAGGATGCGTAGTTGGCAAATAATCAGACCAGTCTGTTCAAACACAACGCAAGTTAACCTAACTGCGGCAAACCCCACATTACCTTTGTTCTTTTATTAGTATGATTGCGATTATAACGCTCTCGAAGGAAGCCACCCGAATTGGTTGAAACTGTCCTGTTAATTCCAATCGATGACCCCTCGACTGGGACGTCTCTCCAAGTTGAAATCACAGAAATAATTAACTTGGTGAAATGTCCTAGTAACTGTGTGTCTCTTACAGGGACGATCGGGCAACCTGATCATTACTCACAAACGAAAGTGGCTGAGTGTTCACATATGATACTTCGATCATGCCTACTGTGAGGTCAGTGGCGCAGTGGTAAACACTGTTGCCTCATTAAGACGTGGGCAGAATTCTAACTTCACACGTGGCAGGGATATGCGCTACTGAGGAGCTCTAATGAGAGTGAAACTCGAGTCTAGTGCTTCTGCTGTTCGAAAGAGTCCAACCGGCGAGTCTATGGGAAAGCGACAGCTACGATTGATTGTGGGTGATGTTCAATCTATGTGAAAACCAAAATTCCCTGCCACTCATCAGAATTAAAAACATGTTAAGCATGACGATCGAACTTTCGCACTTCATTCGAACTAAATTTGATGTGAATATTCCACAGTTACACTTTACTACATTAGATACACACTTCTTTGTGTTGTTAACATTTGTCCAGACATCTCAAACATTCTTCTGATTGATGAGGGAATATCTACTGTCCTTAATTTAGTTCAAACATCATTTTTTATTGCTAGTAGAAAAGCATTATAATATATTAAACTGAAGTGGTTACTTTATTTTATGCAAAAGATCTCGAGACACAGTGTCCCAGAGTATGTGTACGAATTTTTTTACTTCGCAAAAGTTTAACTTAGTCACACATACGACAAATTTACCATAATCGCATTAACACCTCCAGTTCCGCGAAAATTAACTGGAAATCATTGGACCTCAAGGAACCCCAGGTAACTCGGGGGATACAAAGATAGACGCAGAGTGAAGTTTTTAGCTGCATTATTCTAGATTCCCGTACACTTTTAAAAGGCTTGCGGCTGTTGTCCTATTTGCATTTGCGTTGCTCTACCTCGGATCCATAGTTCTCCAAGAAAACTCTCTAGTCTAAGTGTAACAGGGAGGAACTATGAAGCATTTAGTATTCGTTATGTCGAATAAGTCGCTCGCACGAACAGACACTCAGGGAATCACCCTTCACTGCAGGAACTTGTTGATCAACCACCTACCTATCTGTAGTGTGCCAGTTGACCTCTTCCACAGGAACACATCTGGTGTATGTATATCACCGATGAAACTTCTATTGGCGTTGCCATCTTCATTTGTCATTTCAGAAAATGTATTCATATACTGTTCATCATGTATCGTGTAATGTTAGGTGAAGGTCATTTGGGGATCATGATTACAGTTCTGTGGAAAGCTGAACAACAGTGCGACTCGTTTGATCTACGAGGTCAGTCGTACACAATGTTTGTTACAGTGAGCGTGATAAACACACATCAACGTGACACCACCAAAATACCAATCGAAAAAAAACTAGTTCCAGTCGATCTATGCATAAACATGTTTACGTGGCGATTGCTTTGGAATTGCCGATTGGATTTGCACCAAAGTTAGGAATTTGGTAGAAAGAATACCGCTAGGAGAAGTCAGGAAAACTTTAAACGATAACATATGAAAAAGTCGTCAAACTTAAAAAGTGGTTAAGAGATCAACATGGTTGTTCCAAGGTTATAGCTAGAATGACTGACAGGTAGCGTTGGACTGTCTGTCGCATTCTGAGCCGTGTTATTTTCATTCAAGTAAGTATAAGCCTGGCATTTCTAGCGTTGTCCTGTTGATACGGTTTCCACACTTCCTTCAACGATGTAAACGAGTTGGTTACTATAATTAGCATGTGTTCATTCGTTTGAACAACAAAACAGTCAATAAAAGACCTGGACTGTAACTGTAACGAACGCACCTTATGACGTCGAATAGCAGTGCATGTAGGTGTGATGCCAACAACTTGCTTCATTCACCGGGGGAGTGGAGGGTGGGACGTCAAGTTGGCTGCAAAGCGGACGATCGAGCGAAAACGCTTATTAGATCATTTGAGTGTACGCAATCATGATACCTGTGTTGAATCATTCACTGTCCAAATACTACAGTGCGCACTTAGACGGCGTTATGGGCAGTTAAGCGAGCAACGGCAAAACGGCTGCCGTTTGAAAAAACAGATTCCAAGGCTAATTAGCAGAATTAACAAAAGGGTAATGTGTATTTCATTGGTTTACTATCCCCATCGCAGATGAAAAGTGGTGAAAACTGGAAATGGAAGAAACGACCTTGTGCACCAGTCATACACCCGTAATAAGCATGTTCACTGTTACTTCGGGATTAAAAAAGAAGCGCACTCGCCCGATCAATAGTGCATTCTGGCGCTTCGCCAACGAATCTATGGTTCGAACCAACTGTCGGGGAAGAACTCAATTCCCCGAAAATTTATTTGCCATCGCAATGGCCTAACTCACTACTGACTGTAGTCACCTCCATAGTCGGCACGGTCATGTGCCACTTCACCCATCACGTGCGTTCTCAACCTTTATGCCAATGTCTGGCCCCCCGCACACACGCACGTCCTTTTAATTGTGATGTCAAGGTACTGTCTGGATCTTTGTCTGGTCCACTTCTGTCCTTGTTTTCTCATTGGTCACAAACCCTTTAAATGTGGTCTAGTTTGTGACCGTCCTGTCTTCGGACTGAGTGACATAAGGTAGCTCTGTTCGGAGGCCAGTCTTTTCTCTGTGTTCGTTCGTTAGCCTCAAGTGGTTGGGTTGGCCGGGAAGATTTGTATTAATCTTGCATATTACGTAGTCCGTCGTTCAGAACCCTTGAACGTCGTTCCGATATCTACCGTTCCACTAACCAGTATTCCGTTGTCTATTTTACGCGCTCGTGGGCCGCATATCAAGTTACAACACCAACAATACTCACTTCCAATACCCTGGAGTCACGGTTTCTTTGCAGTAACTGGAGATGTTAACTAGCTTACAGATCGTTCGCGGACCGTGTGAAGTAGGCAATTCTGTTGAGTTCCTTTGGAGGGCGAAGTTCGAATTTCAGATTTTTCGGCTAACTATACGTATTTCTTGCGATAGAAAACCACTCCTTCTTCAGCAATAATGTCAGTTACAATAGACGGAGACACGATACTTGGTTCACTCCGATATGGAACACTTCCAAAGGACTCCATGTAAGATGTAAGGCTGTTCGTTATCGTCATTTCTCGATAACAGTCGGTGAGCAGTTGACGTGATGTTTCGTCCGATGAAAAGATTTTTCGACAAATATTGCCAGTTTAGATTTGATAACTTTTTCCCATGTCTGATCATAATAGTTGCGCGCAGCTCTAATGAGAACGCTGTGTTTGGACAGCACAGAAAATTTTGGAGAGGCAGAAACGGTATTTCTTGAGTGTTCGGAAAGCTCCTTCTATTGAAACAGCTTGGATGGCTAATTCTTAAAAAAGAACCAGACCAAGAAAGGGAACTTCGTTGCCCTACTTTGCGTCATGACCATTGTTTTCTGATTTGAGATGTACTTGTGGAGACCGTGACTAGGAGTGTCATTGGTCCGTACGTTGGTGTACGAAGAAGTGGAGTAATAAATAAGCTTCTTTTCATTTATTCCCTATCAGGCCAAATACATCACATTTATATCACAAATTTTTCAAGAGAATCATTAAAGGCGGTCAACGAGGAACGGATGGTTAATGAGGTCAGGTGTGGTTGAGAAACGGACAGTTTCTTCTACGTACACCACTCCGGTGGCATTGTATGTGCGCTTGAGTGCTGCATACAAACGGCGTTTCATCAGGGCTGAAACACTGTCATCTTTGGACGGCAGAGTTGGATAGACAGACGTGCGAGGGACAGTAATCAGTGTGAAGTGGAATATCTTTGAACAAACCTTGTTGAGTGACTATTTCCTACCAGAGTTTCGTGAAGTAACTTCAGTTCATTTTCCAAATCATCTTCTGCCGCAATACTTCGAACTCTGACACAAAGTCCCAACCAGGCCACGTTTTTGTTTAATTGCTGCGAAGCTCTTAAAGTGCAGATATTATCCTGTCCACGTAAATTTGTCGTACACATCCTCGCGTTTTTTTAAGCAATACGTATAGAAATGATATGCTCCTGTTTCGGTCTGTAAAGAACACATTCTTCAACTTAGAGAAGATGTGCATTACAAATACAGATGTTTTTATCCATTACTCGTGGTTAGAGGCTAAAGAGCTTCAACGAGTTCCATATAGGCGGCTTATAGATTTTACGACAAAGTATGTAGTTACATCGTCACAAAGAAGATGAACGGTGAATGTGCGAAAATTACCTTTACAATCAAAACAGGCTGTTTACCATAACAGTGGATTCATTTTCAGATTATCGAAATCAAGTAAGCTAAATCCCTACATTCTGTATGAACATATACGTTGTAATTACAATTTGCAGTCTAGTATTCTTTCCGGACGTTTGTAGTCGTTGTGAACTCATGTGTTCTGTAACTATCGTTCTAAGTTTTGACTTACTCTATTTTCTGCTTGATGTACTGAAAGACGAAGTTATCCTTCTGGATGATAACCTTAACGAGAATGTACTCGTTTGATTGTACAATTTATAAATCTGCAGTCTTTTCGAACAATGACATGACTACTTATCGAATGATTTATTCGAACCTTTTAGATAAACTTGAGTATCGGATTGCAGATCGCATAGTAAAACCTGCAGTTGATCTATGACTTGTTTTATTCACTGGACAGCAGTGACAAAGCATGTGAGACACATTACTAGTTTTCCCCATTCTCATGCGCACTGCATCAACAGTCTAACAGACCGCAACCCATTACTTGATTACTACTCACTCAGGTGTTACAATCACATTGGTTCCAATAAGAACTCATAAAAAATGTTACGCTCTCGTCTGATTTAGTCTGTATGGCCGCGTGAATTTAATCCTATGCATTGCGTACACAATACACTTAGTGAATGAAGTGGTGAAAACTGGATACACCTCGTAACAGACTTGATCAAACAGCTGAGAAACCTTAAAATAAAGAACTGATGAAACATTTGATGCAAGCTCATGATCTTGGGATATCGGTTAGACTATAGAAATGACGTGCCACAGATCGTTACGTAGCATTAAGTCGAGAAGACACACTTATCACTGGCGCTTGCAAGTTTGTTGTGTTCCTCCAATCTGACTGGCGCACAGTAAAAACGGGGCAGCGTCTCAAGGCAGTTGCCTGTCACATACGACGAGAGGTCAGTGCATGAAAACCAGCATTAGGCAAAAACAGTGTTAAGTGCACTTACAGACACACGAGCTCACAGACGTAGTCGTATGCTCGTGAAACTAGTTTTGTGTGTGGGTTAGTAGATCGATGGACTCACAGTCACCAGCCTATCGCGACTGGGTACACTGACAGTCGATCAAGCCATTCAGTTCTATTCAGTGCAGACCGAATAGTGACCGTCTAATTCCAGGGCTGATGGTGAAGTGTAGTTTGTGTGACTCCTAGGTTGGTCAGCTGGTGCTTAATGTGACCTCTTCGACGGGACAATCGTGTCTACTCGTTAAAACCGGTCGTATTGAACATCAGCTGCCAAACTATCGATCGCGCACATAAACAGCAGAGCTGTCAGGCCCATCTGCTCCGTTGACCACTCGTCTTTCGTTGACTCATTTTGCTAGGAAGCACATCGGAATTCTGTTTTGTTTACTTGTCCGTTGGTCAACAAAACATTCACGCTAGTCTGGAAAACTGACACATTCGGTTCTCTTGTTCATATGAACTAAGCGCATTGACCCCTGCTAGTCTGAATTTACAGACTCAATCATAACGCAGTTGTTTTGACAGTGAGTAAGTAACACACGCGTATTACCAGGTACTGGACGCCTTTGCACCCAGCATTGCCGTTTGCATGTAAGTGATTCCGATGGTCATCATGTGTGTGACTACAGCTCAATGATTTCTGATCACGCGATAATCAGTATCTCGAGCATAAAGTGGGATGACAATCAGGAAATGGATTTCGGCAGTCTGTGAAATCTCTGAATAGTCATCTGACTGGTTTCCAAGTCAACCAACAGTAACACTTGTCGACTACCAGTACAGTCCTTATGTTAAATGCAGATAAAGTCGTGTGCACCAATCAGCAAGTAATCGTGAAACCGTCGTGTACAGCACTGACCGAAGCACGGCAGCAGTAACATGAGAGCAAAAGACTGATGAAACGAACGAGAGCGATCTCATTTCAGTCAGCAAGTGACATCACTTGCTTAGACTAAAAGTGTATCTAACTATAACAGAATGATAAACTGGAAGGTCCTCACACTGAAGCCCAGTATGTTTAAAGAAAATGTCTTCTTGGGAACAATCTGTAAACATTTTCAGTCGCTTATCAGGCCCTCTGGATACGTGTAAAAGTAGACGCACCAAGCGTACTTCCAAACAAATCGTCAATCAAGGTCATTGTTCACGTTGGTTTATTGCTTGTCAACTTAGTTTGAAGGGGTTCGACGTAGTACCGAGGATGACTAACTCAGACACAAAATTCAAGCAGACAAGGTTATGGTTCTTGACCAAGGAAGTTGTTTAGCCTGTTGATGCGTTTCAAGGTGGAAAGCCAAGATGCTCAGTGTGGAAGACTTCGAATATATTGAGAATAATCATGCAACCTTATATTAAGTGTCCATGTTAGATAGGATACATTCAAAGAAAGAAACATCAGCCTTTGCAGCCTTACGCTGCAGAATACAACTGTAACATACACTATCTGACGACTGACCACTGTCCTACTGGCAATGATAACGGTCGACAGGTTTATATCTATAACTTACTCGACAAGAACTGACATCCTCACACATTTCGGGGCTTATTGCTATATGATATATGATCAGTATGTTTCACTTGGGAGACTTCAAACGTAATCGTTCGCATTAGCACGCGTTCCTGGCACAATACTGCCGGAGATGGGCGTAGACGTCACATAGTCCATGACAATCGTTGTTGTCTCCGTGTTTTTGTCAGCACTGGGAGATGAAATAAACGTCTAACAGGCACTCTGATTTCATGAGTTTTTCGGATAGCAGTTCGGATCTTTCCTGGGAAAACCCTCAATCCAGCTTGGTTATGATTATTCGCAACAAACACTGATCATGTCTATTTGTGATGATTCTTCTTGTTGTCTGATTCCTTCTTTTGTGCTTAATGCCTCCGGTTGCAAGACAGCGCAATAGCTTTATCCTTGTCTGGAATACAGTGTCTGTCGTCGTTCACTGGAAGCTTGTCAATTCTCGTTGTAATCTGACGTGATACGCACCTACTGTCGTTCCATGGGTGAAAATGCTAATCGAAAGAGAGAGCAAAAGATCGCGGTAGTAGATACATCCATGTAATTTCCAATGTTGATACCAGAGACGTTCGTCTCTTATTCAACTTTCATCCGCAGATGCAGCAGATCCAGACTGACACAAGGGTCTTCACTCATCCAGTCTGTTAATTGAGTAACGTCTGTATCAGACAGAAGTTTCCGTTTAACCTCACACTGTGTTGCTCACGTATGTGGGTGTTCCATCGACGAAAAAGTGATCAGTTATCAGTGCGTCAATCAATTTCCAGAGAAACGGCAATACCGTTTAAATCATTACCATTCTTGTGAACAACACGCACGCTCTGACGCGTTTCCTGTAAATAAGGTTTACGTGAAGAGTGACCGGATACTCGTACAATAACAAACATTGAACTGGGCATTGCACATGACAGTTTGCCGAATAACATATATAACAATTTACCGACAGTTCGCGCATACTGTTACTACACAATTTTATACCGATGAGTGTGTCGCAAAGTGAAAGGGGATTGTCTATTGAATTATGTCCGCAGTAAAAGCCAGAACCCACAGACACACTTAAGCACCCGGTCACTGAAAGATACGTTCATAAAACTCCAAGAAGGAATTTGTCTTGGAGGAAACCAAGCCTTAAAATGACATGACGGTACGTTTCCATGCTGATCGAAGTTAGATCACTTAAAGACGCTGCTATGAGACTATGAGACTTCCGTTGATTTATCGACTGACCTTCCCAGGACTATACAGACAGTAAGCACTGACTATTCTTAGGTGGGTTCACAAGCGGTAATGTCATTTCAGTGAACGCGGAGCATGAATTTTAAACCTCTGAGTGGATCCTGTATTCATGAACAGACTAGGGTCACTATGTTAGTAGACATCGTAACATTTTTGCAATCGACTTGATCTTTCCGAAATTGATAACTAACCGTTCGAATCACCACTGTACCTTGTTTCACACGTGATTAACCCATACACACGTGTCGTATTTAGTCTGATGATAAATCAGTGAAGACGAGCTTGTTCGATACACATTCTTCTCGTATCTAGACCGGATATTATTATACAGCTCAAACAATACCAAGTTGTTCCCCATCTAGTGGACAGCGGGATAAACGAATGAAGGTTATGTGTAATATTAAATGAGAAATGACGGAGTGATGAATAAGTGGCACTCATCCTTGATCACATGAGCGATCGACAGTGAGACAGGTGAACAACAACGATTTTTAAAATTCAGACTGGGCTGGTCAACCATGTAATGAGCTCAAATCAATGTATGAGGCATATACCGTGGGTCACAAAATCCCTCACATAAAGTATTAGTAGAGCGAACAATAGGAAAACACTGAAACTAATTAGAATTGGTGGCTAGTTCGATTCCTCAGAGGTTACCTTTAAGGAAATATTGGGGAAACGAAGTAGATAGATGATGTGCGTCCATTGATTGGCTTCTATTACGAATCGTTCGGCCGATTCACTATAACCTGTCGATTGACAAATTTTCATAGTTAGTAAACTACTGCTAATGTCCACTCTTATCTCGGCCAGCCACAGTACGGGAATACTGTCTTCTGGGCCTAGCCTGCCTCCGCTGTTAGCACAATGACCAACACACCCCTACGCCACTCACGTGAGGTGATTCATCTCGATTGAGTCACACCTAGGTCACTGAAAACCAGAGTGGACTTGAAATGATTTGCCACCTGCTCCGGACACTACTCACCCAGGCTTGGAGATCGGGATCGATCAATTAATCTGGATATTTCAGTCCTGCCTTCACTTACCACAAGCCACAGATATGCGGTAACTAATACACAAAAATGCCATGGGGAATGCAGACTGAGTAGTTATTGCACGGAATGTACAAATGGTCTCGTATAATACTGTAAACGGCACCGACGAGCTTGCATCAACAACATGTAGCCAGTCCTAGCTAACAGTACTCAGTAATATCTATATGCTGCCTATGATTTATCTGTAGTGTGCCCAAAAATGTCTCAGCATCGGTAGCTGTTCCCCCGAAAACGACATAGTTTATCCCCTTAAGCGCGGTCCAGCAGTGTGATCTGATTCCAGCATGATACTTATTCCAGTCCAATTTACGCACAGCACTTCTCAAAACAACGCAGGTTTCCAGAAGACAACATACCTCAATGTAGACAATGCTTCTCAACCGGCTACCCACCTCGATCTCCGGTTGTCCTCATCACGGCACCCATTTATGGATTGCATGGTCAAGTAAAACACGCTGACAGAGAGTGAGAAAACACGGTCCAACGAGGCCATAAAACTGAGACACGCTAAACGACACTAACCATTGTGGTAGCATGCCTATAAAACTTCACGTCACAGTGAACAAATGGCGCGGTAAATCAAAAAACACAGCATGAAGTGCTTCAGTTTCTATTGGAAGATTGCTCGTTTTCGATCACCCTCCTGGTGGTTTGAAAATCTATGAAGGTCATGAATGTAACTTTTTGTTATCAGTCGCTTGGTGTAATAGATATTGCAACAGCACAATCTGTTGGGGCATATCGTATGTTTAGTTTGTCCACTTGCAGTCATCAGTGCATGCTGGTTGCTTGTCCAATTTTCCCTTTCGGAGGCCCAAATGTCTACACAGGTGTGTGTGTGAGCACCCAGGTGTTATCAACCGTGGACTATGGTGGCCGAAACACTGGGGTGATCGCGCCGAGCAATTTGACCACAAATGCATGTTTACCACCTTCCCGGCTGGGTTGACGGTGGTTATAGCGGTGTATCGAGGCCGCTTGCTAACCCAATAGGGCAAGCCCTTTGGTTTTAACTGTGGATTTGGGATCCGGTTTTACACTTCGTGTAAGATCGATATTATTCTGGAAGTTTCAGCCCTGTCGTTAGCTGTCAACGCATCCGTCAAGCTGCTGCTCAGACGGTAATCGTTCTGGCACCTGAAATAGGGCTTGCTCGACCTATCCGGTCGTTCGGACGACGACGAAGGCCGAGACCTGTGCCAATCTGAGTGGATCACTCATGAACCCACTGACTGCAGACTGGTATGTCAGATGTACTGTCCGTGTGTGTTCTGTTGAGCGAGAATGTAATCAAGCTTCTGCTGCAGTTTCAGTAACCACGTTTTTGTTCCGAAGGAAATAAAGACGTTAAACTCAAGAACGACGCAGATGGTTGTAAACAACTTGTTGAACCCGATTTGAGTTAACGAAAACGAATTCATTCACTGCATGAGTCAAATAAATATGTACGGGATTTCCTATTAATTTATAAACACTTAGCTGAAAACAACATAGATAATCGTTTCTGAAACGTAACCCTTTAATCTTAGGTTCCGCTGCTTGACTTGTGTGTGCCATTCAGTGTACTGCGAACAAAGATAGTTTACAATACATTGATTTAGATGGTTAGGCTAAGTACCTATTAGGTCAACTAGTAGTCTCGTATTTCGAGTGACCTATTTTGATAGGAAGCATTAGAATAGGGTCTCGTTCATGTGAAAGTTAATTAGCGGTCGCTACCGGAAGTTAACTGTAGGTCCTAATGAACCGTCCGAACTGTTCGCCTTAAAAAACTGCGTTACACTTATACGAGTGATCTGCACAGTATTATAATCCCTCAGATACCCGGTCCTTGAAGTCCGTGACCTCATTCTTACTGACAGATCCTGGTTTAACGTTTGGATTTAACATTGAAATTGTACTGTGTCAGTTTGCGCAACCTAAGCGTTACCAATAAATAAGTGTAAGTAAATGTTTTTTAGATTATTAATGGGTAGGATATAGTGTATTCGTAACGTATACTAAAACTGGTGATTCCTAGTGGCAGATACAAGCAGTACAACCGAAATTAATGCTCTTCGTTCCCATCAGGTAAACACTGCGCTACTGACCTCACATTGAGTAAGACGGAGTCGTTACAGACGGACGCTTGCTTGTAATTAATGCCCAGGCAGTCGTATCATCTTCAGGGTACATGCAGTAAATATGGGGTCATGTAGTGTTTTGTATTTCGGACAGCCTGAATCTAATGGTCAAGGACGTAGTGGTCACACAATTGTGGACCAGAGGTCGACACTCGGTCGTGTCAAAGACATGCACTGTAGACGAGCTATAACAAATGCAAAACTCAAGGTCAGGGATTCTTTTTGAAGGAACCCGGCTGAAAATTCTAGATGGACACGAAAGTTGAAGTGAATTGTGATTGGTGTTCAGTTCATATTTGCCGATCCCCTGACTACTTATCGCTAATGTCTAACCCTTTCGAGGTTGGAAGCAGATTAACCTGACCATTTCGAAGACCGTAGGAGAGTGAAGATCTCGTGAGGTGTTACTGAGGTAGATAACCTGCGTTTTAATCGAAGATGGGAGTCAGCCAACAACGTTGTCATCATGTTTCAGTTCTAATCTGCTCTGATGGCTTTTACTTCTGTCTGAAGTCAGTGACCCAACAATAGCCTTTGTCCAGTTCTACACAGATCCGTAAAAGATGAGAACTTGTTCGCCATCAGTTATTTTTTTATCTGCCCAACACGTACACTGATTCCATCACTCCGAAACAGTGGATTTATCACATTGGTCTCCGGATTGAGAACTGTTTTCCCGCTGGCCGGCTGTTTAATCCTGAAGACAGACCATTAAGGTACGGGTGCACGTTTTGACCACGTTTCGCTCGTCGTTAGTGACAGTAGAAGATAGTTTGAAACTGAACATATAAAACACTTTGGATTATGGTTGCTGTGGTTGTTGCATACAGTTTGTATTTGTAAATACTTTGTTGTAATTGCCTTATAATGGCATCCTGAGGAAGTGAGTCCAGTCTGGATCTGTATTCTTTCGTGTATAATAACAATGTAACATCACGGCTCAATCCTAAGCGTGAATTCGGTTTTCACTTACCTACATCTTCACAGACCGCGTTTTAATAATGGACAGTTTAGTTACCTTGCCAACCTGTTCCAATTGTACATCAATCGCTTTTCTTGATAGCTTATTGTTGATGACAACGGCCACCTCTGCTCTACCGTTGTTTAATTTTGAGCCATTTGGTGATATCCATCCTATGAATGTAGAACAATCCCGCACGGACGAAAGCTTAACTTGGTTAACAGAGGTAACTGAGAGCTTTGTTGATTATATTTGTCATTATGTCTTTCCCTAATAGTCATTTGGACCATTTTTCACCCTCCATATAGTATCACGTTGTTCATTCCTATTTTGAACCGCTTTGATCTTTATTTCACAATTGTTCGATTTGACCTACACTGATGATTAGTAGGTGACTTCGGTTTTCATATAAACTGAACAACACCCATAACTGATTGCAGCTGATGAGCTCTAAAAAGAACGAAACTCGAGTCTAGTACTTCTTTCTGAAAGGGGCCGAATAAATATTCTGTGGGAATATGACAACTGCGATCAATTGTGGACGATGTTTAATTTATGTGGAAACTGAAATCTCCTACTATTGAGCTGTGATAAAAATGGCGCTCAACATGTTGAAGATTTCTGTGACTTCAACTTGCGCAGAAGCAATAATTGAGGGCTCATCGATTGGAGTTAACAGGACAGTTACTGTGTCTCCACTCGAGGCGATCGGGCTTCCTGATCATTACACAAAAGCGAAAGTGATTGACCATTCACATATGATGATTCATTCGTGCCTAGTATGAAGTGAACGAGACCGCGCAGTGGTCAACACAGTTGCCTTATCAAAACGTGACCGATGTTCTAGAACCGGCTGTGGCAAGGTTATTGACCTACACTCTTAGACCAACCACTAAGAAGGGGTAGTTAACATTAGTCAATTGGCGTAGGCCAGATAGCTGCAACAACTCAGGATCCCAATGCGTATGCTTCCATATTCTCGGTATTCACTAGTAAGTTTTCCGTCTTCTTCAATAAGCATATAAAGAGCCATAAAAGTCTGTTCAATCGGGTGACCTGGAGAAGCTCACACGCCTTGTCGAGTGAGAAGTGTTGCCCGGGCGGTTGACTGATACCCATCAAGTGGTTACCAAAACTCCAAGCATAACAACAAACTACTTTGTTTTCAAGTTGAACATAACTTATGTTTGATCGAAGTAGGCTTACTAATAATACCAAATATCGTCTACGGAGTTTAAGCAGATCGGAGATTTCGACTAGTCCTGCAAGTCCTAATTGCGGGCTTATCGGTTGGAGTGAATAGAACAATTACTGTATGTTTCATATCGAAACGATCGGGCAACCTGATCATTACTCACAAGCTAAGGTGGTTGAGCGTTCATATACGATAATTCGATGTTGTCTGATGTGGGCTCAACGGCGCAGTGGTAAACACGGTTGCCTCATCAAAGCGTGATCGGTGTTCTAGTCCAGGCAGTGGCAGGGATATTCACTACTGACGAGCTCTAATGAGAGCGAAACTCAATTTTAGTGCTTCTGCTGTTCGAAAGGGGCCGACTGGCGAGCCTATGTGAATGCGACAGCTGCAATCAATTGTGTGTGATGTTCAACGTGAGTTTAATCAAATCCCTGACTAGTCATCAGTGGTTACTTTATTCTCCCTGAACTAGCAGATACTTCGTCGGCGCATCTAGGCAGTGATGTAATAAGCTCAAGCGAAGGCTGAGAAGTGGGTTCTGTTTTGGGATTCTGTCCAGACCATCAAGTTCACTTGAGACCTAGTCTTGCATTGCGGCAAATGTATATTAACGTAAAGGTCGATATCTCATTATCAACTTACTATAACGGTGCTTGCTGTCCAGTGAGTCTTAAAGCAGCCTACGGTTGACACATTATCAAGTTACGTGAACGTTGCAGACAGCTGAACTTGTACGGTCATCTTTTTTAAAGTTACCTCTTTAACAGTGAGAACTAGTTGGTTTACTCCTACGTGTTTATGCGGGCATACACATACAGGAATCTTAGTGGATGGGCTATTCAATTGGCGAGGATAGACCGAAACCCTAGGAAAATGCTCGGCATACTATACACACAAAATGGTATTTAACTCTAAACGACAGTACTAGTACCTGCAGTAGCTAGGGAACGGATTTACGATTGTGCGGTTGGCAGTCAGCGGCATAAACGACAAAGTATGATCGTTAGTTTTTACACATCTCAAGTCTCTACCACATGCTAGTTCAGGTCAGGTTAGAAAAATTACTTAAACTGCTCCGATAAATGGACATTCATTTATTAAAATCGTTATTTGTTCAGTAGTAATAAAAGTAGAAAGTTGGACACAACGGCCTACACGAAATGGAACAAACGGCAAACATTTGATTTCAATGGTATACCAGCAATATACCAAGGAAGTTCATATCTTTGTACGCCCAGTCATCAAATGAGCTCTGACTAACTGGGTTCAAGATTTGTGGGAATTCGTTCTAACTAACATATCACTGTAGATGTGTACATGTAAAAACTTGTGTGTGGATCTCATCGCAGGATGGATAAAGTTTATGTTGAGCTTAAGAATTGAGGGTAACTATTGTCATCGGGTATTTTGTCAGCGAACTGTTTGTTTGTACTCAAACCAAATGCATGGACGGCGATGATTATGGTGATTTCGTAATGTCGTTGTAATCGATTGGAATAGTCCCAATGAAGACCGCCGGCGACGGCCGAAAGTTGAGTTATTACAATTTGTTCAAATGATTGTTTAAAATTTTTATTTCGATCCTATGAAAAATAACAGGATGACACCACAAACCAATGTAGAATATGCAGGTAATGGTGAACCATCTAATGAGGGTGATGAAGGTTAAAAAAGACGTTAAAATGAATCGCTCACAGAACGATTCTCAGGATTTTCGATGAACAGTGAGACAGTAAGTGAATGTCACGTGTTTGAATGTAAATTGGTTGGATACGGACACTTACACAACCGTGAATGTCATTACTATGAGAAACCAAAACCTCCACACATTTTGAGGTGCTCCGATAAGAGTTATAGAAGTTTGGTCAGTTGTTAACAGTGACAAGTCGCACTGTAACAATTTTGGGTCAGAAATATATCCAAATCAGCGTCATCAGCTTACTTGAAAAACACATATCACTCTAATGGTGGCACTCATCTACGAAGACGATTGGGCAACTTGAGCATTACCCACGAGCAAAAGTAGCTGGTCATGTGTAGTGTGAGATCAGTGGAGAAGTAGCCAACACGGTTGTCTAATGAAAACGTGGTCGGAACTCTAGTCCCCGTCTTGGAAAGGATGTGTATTTCTGACGAGTTCTAACAAGGGTCTTATTCGAATCTACCGCTTCTTTTCCAAAAAGGCTGGCTAAAATATCTATCTGAATTCGAAGGCCGGGATCAAATGTAAAGGATGTTCAAACTGAACTGTTTCAGAGTGACTGATGAGCAGTAGGGGATAGTGGTTTTTACACAGAGAGAACATCACCCACAATTGATCGCAGCTGTCCCATTCACATAGACTCGCTAATTGATCCTTTTCGAAAACAAGCATTAGAGTCGAGCTTCGCTGGCATTACAGTTGTTCATGCACATGTTATTAGACGAAGCGTGTAAAAGCTATGCTTACGTAACATAGCTGTGTGTGCAATCGCGTTGCAATCGTCAATATTTTGCAGACGAAGACGCTACATAGGCAAAATAACCATGTGGTGGGTTAGTGAAGCTCTGCAACACTCGATAAGACATGTGATTACGTCATACTATTATGCTGCTCGAACAAGTATTCGTAAGTAATTATTCGTCAATAAACCAATGAAAGGGTCATTTCACTAAACTGTTTTGGATAGCCATCTTCCAGTAGACTGAATGGGCACCACCCACTTCAGGGTGTTAGGGTTTAGATGTAAAACGATGTCGGTGCTCCACATCTAGTGCCATTCTCAAGGCAGGGATAACCTGGACAAAATTTCAACCGGTGAACGTTCCATTTCCAGCTGTGGTTTTACCGACTAGACCAATCGTTCAATGTAAGTCAAAATTATTCGTGTGTGATTTGGTTTGCCACTGTAGGGATGTATACAACTGATGAGCTCTGAGAAGAGCGAACTTCCAGTTCAGTGCTTCTTTCCCAAAGAGTCCTGCTGGGAAGTCCATTCAAATTTGGAGACAACAATCATGAGTGATGCGCAAATTGAAACTGCGCAGATTAGAAAATTCTCCATCCCCAGGGTGACGGAGCCCACAGGTGCAAACATTATGAAGGAAAAACCTCACAATATATTGTTTTATGACACTTCGACTGCAAACGTGTCACTGCTGGTTGACGCCGTGGTCAACATCGACGAAGTGAAAACAAACAGAGGTAAACCGAAAGGATTCCATCTGTTTCCTGATGCGTCCGGTTTGCGTCCAGTTAACAGCCGCTCCTTTTCTACTAATACCGACAAACCGAACCTGTGGTTCATGGAGACAATAGAAATGTCCACATTATGACAGTGAAGACAAGATCAGAACTACGAGCAGCAAACATATTTCGTGGACCAACTGTTGACAGAAAGGTAGGGTTAGTATTGAGTAAATGTTGAAAACGAACGGGGCTAAACAATTTTCTGTGTTCATATTTTGAGCTTATTCACATTGTAAACCCTTGCAAAAACGCTTAAACTACAGAGCAATCCGCCTAATTTGAATTACCTCGGAAGTTTTCCACAATGTTGAATACATTTTCCGAAATTTGTTGAAATGAAATCGAATCGAAGGAAAGTGATGTCGGGACTCACGTAAATGTTAACCGGACAGCACCGAGTGGAAGAAATGCAGTGTCAGCTTCTTTTTTGTACGGATGGGCATAATGCATAAGAGGTGGTTGATTTTCACCAGTTCCGACCACAACACTGAAGTGAGGTGAACCACTGCTGAGATCCGCTCTCATGAATGCACACTCGTGTGCCCTGGTGTCGCCAGACACTCTTGTTATGGGAAACCGATCACCATTTGTGGATGTGCATTAGAAGATCCTGGAAAACACTTCCAAACTCCGGGGACACGGCTGAACTGGCTGAGAGCTTGAGATTATACTCAGTTAGCATAAACGTGAGAACTAACCTGTGTTAGACATTTCCTAATCATCCTGTTAGCACACTTTCGCAAGTCACTAAATGCGCGTACTTGACAGAACGTTGTTCCAGTGAATTTCCATGTTCGTTTCTTACAGAATTTAACGCCAGCAGCTTCAAGTAAAATTCTTTTCGTCCACTTCAATCCACCTTTGTTCATATTTTTTAACCGTCCAACAATTCTTTTTCCTGACTAACTCAGAAACAGGAAAGCGAAGACGAAAGCGTTTCTATGTTCTGTGACCAAATAGAACTTATGTAAACACGGTGACGTTAGCTAGTGCGAAATTACAACTATGCGGAATGCATGAAACTAAAGCAGTGTACTTCGTTCATCCCTGTTAGGAGACGCATCGCCTAACGAAGCAACAAAGGCCAATCTCGTCATATTGATTGATCGATCCAGCCTCGAGTGAATTGATATGTTTTAACTCATTCAGCTAATCAATCCCACTCAGTTAATCAGATTGCAGCTGCACGATCGAACGCCTGTGCGTTATCTGAACTGTTTTCTCGCGTTCACTTTCTGATTCCCCTTATAACGTAATTTGTCCTAACGCTTTGACTGCCAGATATGATCGTCTCGATTGTTTTGCTATGCATCTTGTCGGTCATGTATGGTACTTACTTCGCCCTATAAATTTAGAACCTCTGCGGCCTAATTCTGACTCGTCTCATCCTCCCAATAAACGTTGTTGCCGCACCTATTCTTCTTCTCGGTTCTGGGGGAAACGATTGAGCTCGTATTAAGGGACGATCCAATAATCCCGTTTTATCTTATGCTCACCTGAGGGCTACAGGGTCCAATCCATACCAGACCAACTCCACCTAGCTAGTTCCAACAAACATGGGAATGAACATTGCAGGACAGTGACAATATTTAACCCCAAAACGAGAGGTCACTAATATGAAAAGACACTAAGTGAGACTTATGATAACTCTTACTTTCAGTCGTTAGTAATTCGTTTGTCTCACGTAAGTGAATGTTTGGGTAAAGTGAGGCTCAAAGGCAGAGAATTCAATGAGTGTTTGATCACCATTCATTATCACTCCAATCAGTCAGCTGAAATCACACCCCAGTGATGTATTGATTAATTGATCCATTCATGAACTAAGCAAACTGTTGATCACACGCCGACTGAAAACTGAACACTGTTCAAACCTTTTCCTCATATGCGCTAAACACTCGTATACCTAACGCAGGTGTACAACTGGAAATGTCCGCCTGTATCTTAAACCTACAGTTCCGATTAGCGCAATCGATGTTACGTAGTTATAACGTTTTTTGACTGTCAACTCGTAATTTTGCCGTTAATTACAAACCTAGTTTGTCGCCCTCTATTAAAATTGGAATAGTGTGTTATATGTGGTAACGCCCTTTATACTGGAACGACTCCAATGGAAGCCCAACTGGTTCATGACCATTTATCGATCTTGCCTAGCAGTAAGCTCTCTGTATCTCGGTCGGTTGTCCCACTGAGGGGCTCCCTTTCTGTTCTCAAAAACCAAGGTAACATATACTCCATTAGGTCAGCCAGAAAATGTTCGCCGTCAATCTAGCATAATTGCCATGGCTACTGAAAGCCTTGCTAAGGATGCCCTGACATTCACACACAATTACCCTAAATAACAGAAAAAGATACACAACACATGCGTGACTAGTAATCCTTGCAGAATTTAGGTCAGCCATTAAGGAGGCATGTCTACTTTGTTCAAATGAAGTATAAACTTCAGCGTCACAATATCGTTCGTGTATTGCATTCTTTATTGGTGGTACGTAGTAAAGCTGCCATCGCCCTTCGTTACAGTCAACCATTTTTGTCATAGCGTTTCATCCTCAAGTATGCACTTATCTATGTGTATCTTTCATAGCTCAGTGAAGTCAGTGTGAACCGGGGAAAGCCAGTTTGGCGTAGATTTGAACGATAACTTATCAGCTGATCCTAGTCTGAAGATTAAAGTCAATTTCGTGTTGTCATGGTTGTAAAACATTGTTTTATTGACCGACAGTGATCGCACATCGTGTCGACTGAACAGATGAAGTGACTGATTGTCTACATATTTCCAGTTAATCAAAATATCGGACTGTAGAACTGGTGAAGCAGGAAGCAATAGCCATTACTACAGTGAAATGGAAGATACAGCATGCAGGACGAAAATTTGACACTTGCAGTACCGATTGGCACCAAACGCTGTTACTGGGAGCCGTGCCTTTCGATGGAGATTTCACTCCTCATTTTGTATTTCATATAACTACTATTGTAGTACAATGGTATGAGTTTCCTGTTTGTGGTAATAAAAGTGTAAACACCGGAAACTCATTGTTTTGGTTGAACCGCTCCATTCAGGCCAGACTTGTTTACAGTACTTTCCGGGAGGAACAAATCAATCAAAGAACCATCTTTACGTGGGACAAAACTATTTGCATTCAGCACCTTCTTTAAGGAAGTAAACCATCCAGAACCATACACGACACTTTTTGGGATTGACATAGACACATTCCTCTTACTGGTGATCAGCACGGAAATCGCGCCGAACAAAACACAGCTGGTTTGTACGTTGACCAAAAGACAGACCACAAAAGTATAGAAAGTCGTTTCCTGATTTAAGATCACGTATCGTCCTGGTAAGCTAAGGTGTGATCAACACGCAGGGCAATAAGTAAGTCTAAGGTATGTTTTGTCGACCTAGTTGAGGGCTCCCGGAATGAAGTGATCGTTATTTAGCCATTTCTAAGACCAAACAACCTCATCTTGCTCTGGACTGCGTAAAATCTTGTCGTGCAGGGCGGCAAATTCTACGTGGTTTGCCAGTGATTAGTTTGGCATTTATTTTGCATCCTGTTGGCTCGGTACCCATTAATGATAGATTATCATTTATCGCTGTATGCTGATTGCATAGCCGTCACAAGCCACAAATGAAGACCAGTGAACAGCGTACTTCGTCTTAAAAAGTCTGTGGTAAGATACTGAGAAATGTAAGGTTATCTTACAATATTTAACTCATAGCTTGGACGCCATACGACCGAACTGCCTTCATTGCAATAAACAAAATTATGTGTCCCAGAAAATGGGTCTTCATAGGGAGGGAAGTTTACTTTAATTTATATGTCTGAAGTATGACGCACGAGAATGAGTTTCAATGGCAATCATCTCATGTGAGGACTTGTCGCCAAACTGCATAATGAACTAGCCTGTCGCTGTCCTGCGTTAGACAACGCACATCTAATAGTACACTATCGCCAAATGATCAAGATAACGCATATTTTAATGAACAGTCTACAAGCGG
This sequence comes from Paragonimus heterotremus, assembly GCA_013368495.1. Taxonomy (NCBI): domain Eukaryota; kingdom Metazoa; phylum Platyhelminthes; class Trematoda; order Plagiorchiida; family Troglotrematidae; genus Paragonimus; species Paragonimus heterotremus. The sequence goes on from LUCH01002443.1 coordinate 29,645, forward strand.
TAGTAACTAAAATGTCATCATCCAGTGAGCTTGCCCCATGACGTGCACAGACAACCGATCAGACGGTGCAAGACTGCCTCAAAAAAAAGAAAACCACTCACCTGCTCGATCACATAGATTCCATAGGCAATACGCTGGTGTTTCAGGGTTGCATGCAGCCTATCTAACAGGAAACGGAGTTGATGTTCTCTATCTTTGAACGGCACAATCACAGCCACAAATTGACTAGGGACACAGCTTGTAGGTGCCCAATTCCCATGACACAAATCAGCGTGTTTCTCAAACAACTCTCCGTAGGTCGGTTCGGTTCTTTCCGCGGTCCAACGGCTGTAAGCAAGCGGCTCTCGGTTGGGACAACATGTGCGTACTCCCGAGTCACGATCCTTTTTTCTTAGGTCGGAAACAGCAGATTTGTGTGAAAATTTTCCACCGTCGTCCCAACATTCTGCTGGGATTATTGTGGAAGGATCAGTAACAATAATTTTTTGGTGTCGATTCGACAAGTACCACAGATATGTCAACAATAGTAGTCCAGTTGCCAGACATATTTTCATCCGGTGATCTGATCGTCCCCATTGAAAATGACTTTGAATGGAGTGTACCACACGCATCCAGTCGTTTTTGCCAACAGTTTTGATTCAGACCATTAATCACTTTCCGTTTGTGGACTTGCACTTGGTCGCCTACAGTGAACTTTCTATTGGTGTAGAATAACAAGTAATTTGATTGGTCGTTTTGGTCAGACATGAAGATTGTGTTCACAAGCCGCTGATGCGAACTGCCCGTCAACCAATTACCCGATCGTCCCATAGTTGCGGACACGGGGTCCGCACCATTTCACGGAAATTCTGACCGGAACGCTTATCTGAAGAGTTTGTCAATAAGCAGGCGTTCAAAACGAACCGGGTTAGCAGCACACCGTTGTAACCATAGCCAGGATAGATGAGTTTACGAGACTGTACACGCTTTTCACATCAAAACGCTCGACCCCATTGTCTCACTGCTTTGGCCACCACAGACGACGATCGATACCATCTGTGATGTTTTCCTTGTTTTATACCTCATCTTGCTAATCGGGCGTAAGTGTTGCATCATATCGCATTGTATCATTTTGTTTGGCTTAATAAGAAATAGTTGTAACACACTTTTGAACAAATCCTACTACAATCGCGTGGTGGTTGTTCCTCCAACTTCGGTGATTGACCGTCTGCTTAAACGTTCCACTGTCGGAGTGTATTTTAGCTCCATTGTTTCTCAACACCAACTAAGTTAAGGACACTTCGACTTTTTTACAGTAACGTTAAAAGTATTATGCATATTGCTTATCTTCAGAGAATCCAGACCTTGACATCGTTCGTTATCCTATATCCAGACTCACTGTAGTTCATTTGCCCACTACACATCTAGGTGTTGCCAAAAGTCTCACCGAACGTCTCTGCGTCTGAAAAACAGTGCAACACTACGAACCAGCATGCATCAATGAGTTGAAACGGACAAACTCCTCAACTAGGCATGCTATCACGAAAACTGGTTCAATATACAATAAACAATACAAAGCTGCGTTATTGTTAAAGAGATTTACAAATCAGTAAATGATTAACTGACACTTAAAAATTTTCCCGTAGAATCTGAGAATCACCATGCTGTGTTTCTGGGTTTGCTGCACCATTTGTGAAGCATTGTGACGGGGCAATTTATAGCCCTGTTTCCAAAACACTACGTAACACTTTACCTCTCCCAATTCTGTGGTCTTGTTACTGAGTTGTGCCATTTCATTTATATATTAGTACTGTGTTGAAGACAACTTGCTGCGTCACTAAAGTCGATATGGATAGCTCGTTCGAAAAGGTCGTATAGCTTGAAGTGTTTTGTTCTCAGAAATGTCGTGCCCAACACGGACTAGACGAAATACCATATGGGAACCAACTCACACTGGTAGACTGGGTTTAGAAAGACAATGTGTTATTTCGAGAGGAAAGTCCATTGATACTGGACTATTTGTACTGTACTGATTAATTATACCAAGTATGTAGATACCAGTGGATACCAATAACTTGAAATATGTTTGACCTAATTATTACAGCAAGTCAATATCTTCTTGAGAAGATTGAATAAAAATAAAAACTGTGACACTATTGCATCTAATTTACGGTTTTTCTCTATACAACGGCCAAAACGTTACCTTAGTAAGGCAATACTCAGCAGTATGGTTGCGCAATTTTCGTAATCCAGTAAGAGCTAACTGAGTCCCATAAATATACGAATCTGCCAACTACTGCTGTAGATATGCTGTTCTGTCGACAAGTTAACATTATCGTCATGCAAAAAAGACTATAAATTTGCATCTGTACACATATGTATATTTGTATAAACTCATAAGAGGTACTGGAAAAGTTTTCCGTGGTATTGTGTGAACAAAAGACATGATGATGGCATACGCTGCGACACGGTATCAAAGGCTGCATTGAATTCCAGAATTATGACCATTTTGCATTCCTGTGGAGTTTATGGACAATCCCTATTGATCCTGTTTGGGATAGTCCCAAAGGAGAAAACTCTGGTGGGGACCACTCCGTTGATCCACCGCGACCGATCCGTCATTGTCCGAATGTTCCACTCGAATAGTCTCTTGGACATGCTGCATAGCGTGATGCTGTGCCACTTCGTTCAAACCAAACTTATTCAACTACTCACAGTGGTTCCAATGCGGATACTACATTCGGCTGCGATATTTGAAGATAGCAGTACCCTGGTTTTTAAATGATTAGGCGAACAGAAGCTTTATCTGTAACATTTCTTAACAGAAAATAATGTCCAATAATCTGTGTTCCATCTAGCCCCGGCCATGTTGACGTCAGACTAGGGTAAACACCGTGGGGGTTAATGGTGTGCCAAAAATGGAGTTTTTGTACAAATTCATTCGGACAGAATATTGCATCCTGAATTACACAGTTTTATTGAATTGATTGTTTTCGATTAAATCATCTCTTTGGCCGGTACAATCGTATAACTGTGAGTAACGATTTACAAAGTTATCGACCAAAAACTGAAGAAGAGACAATGTGATTGGATGAATGATTAACACTAAATTGTCGTGATTTTGAAACACTAACGGAGTCGGCCCTAGGTTGTCATTGTTAATCAGGCTAGGAAAACTGGACGGGGGCAAATTTTATCACAGGCTGAGAGGCCGTGTTTGAACAAGGAGGCCTCAGAGTTTGAACTAACCGTTGCTAAACACGCAAATTTGGGTGAGGTTTTGGGAAGTATTGTATTTTCACTTCATTCGTTTGCTCTCATCGATGCATGCTGGTTCCTAGCCTTACGGTGCCTTTCGAACGCTGAGACATTCACATATTCAAGGTTTGTGACGTATTCCTCGTGATTTTTTGAGGCGACCTAAATCGTATCCTCCCGTTTTTTGTGGCTTTGACTACCAAGTGTCAAAATCTTCCTCTGTGTTCAAAAACAGTTTGTGTTGACGGAATGTACAAATGGTTTCTAAGCAAATGTCAACGGCAATTATAGGTGTAGGTCGGTGAATTTCAGGAATGCGATCTGGTTACAGCATTAAAATTCGTCTAGATTAACATGTGTACGGTTGGTGTCCGGCAAACTGAACTGAACTGAGAAGAGTGTGATCCAACATGACCAGAGTCAGACAGACAGGTCGACTAGATCAACTTAGGGCTCACAGGTCCAAATTGTCTTGGGTAAAATGAAATTATTGATTCCAAACCGCTGTCAAAAGCATCCACACTTACAGTATGTGAAATCCTAGAGAAATCGGTTTGCTAACAAACACGATACTTGTAAAAAGCGCGTTACGCCCCTTACAGCATCCCGCCCAGTTCGATCACTGCTCACTTGCATCAACATGCTATCCTAGTTCGTAATCACCCAATCAAAACCCGTATGATGTGATTGTTTTGTATCGACCCGAACCAACCGACCGTCCCATCCTGGTTATGTTGTTTTTCAGTACGAAGCCGGTTTCAAGAGAACAAAAGCACCTAAATCTGGACAACAATTTTAAACGAGCTGTCCATTCGGGTTTCGGTAACGCAACGACTTGTCTTCATCACAGATAAAGTGGTCGTATAAGACCTGTTAACTGGAAGCGAAACGACACGATTCAGTGATGAGGTTACAGAACTTAGATACTCAAAGTGACGCCTGTTGTTTTCACAGCATGGCTGTAATATGCCACGTCAGTCAACAAATGGAGCGACAAACCTAAAATCAAATGATCTGTCTCAGATTTTGTGGAATAATGGTTAAATTTTTATCAGTTTTAGTTATTTGTAAATCTGTTTCGTTCATGAATTCAACTTTTTATCATTTATCGGTTGGTGAAGAAGCTATCATAATGGCACAACCTGTTGGAGAAATGTCAGATTTTTATTTCGTCCATTTGCACTCACCGGCACGTGCTAGTTTCCAGTTCAGCACTGACTTTCAAGCGCTGAAACGGCTACAGAGACGTGTGTGGACAGCCGGGTGTTATCAGTCTTGGACCGTGGTGGCCAAAACACTGGGTTGTTGTTTGCTTAAAAGTGTCTTTAAGTGATTTTGAGTTTATGTTCAACATGTTACTCATTAATTTAGGCTGCCTCAAGGGGAGCGATTACAAATGAGTGTCTGAACAATCCCTTCAGAACCGCTTTCGCAACCACACGCTACACAGGGCTTTGTAGCCAAATTAACTGATATGTCCCGCAAATCCATACAGAATGTAATTATGACTGAAAGATTTATTAAGCAGAGAACAAGTGATGAAACATAATTAAAAAGCTGTCGTCTTAAAGTGGATTAAGGATTTGGTGATGTCGATAACACCAAACTTTCATGATTCATGCATATGAGCGCAAACCTTAGTAAATTTCCTATTGTGGAAGGTGGTATCTGTTAGAAAAGTGATGCAGTTTGCCAGTTTTCACGGTGAAAGTTTCAAGGCGTCAGTTGGTTGGTTCAGATTATAAAGTTGCAAATACGTCCCGAAACTCACACAAGGTAGGCCGCTTTTATTGAGTCTTACATCTAATTCTTTATGTTAGTGGTGAAAGAAATTCGGACCTGAAGGAGATGTATACATTTTCTGCATAAACTAATGAGTGGGCGTGACAATCAATGCGTTTCTAACACTGACTACACTGCCTCATACCACCATTTTACCAAGGGGGATACTGGATGCACAACTGTTAAGGAATCCTACTTTTTCCATCCAAAACCGTCTACTTCATCGAGAAAACGATTTTGCCCAGTCAGAATGAACAAAAATTCCCAGAACTGTCCAGTGGTAATCTTCACTGTTTTTATATCTACTCGACTTTTATTCTGCTATGCTCACTGGTGGCTTAGTGACTTTAACTGCTACGTATACTAACTGTCCTTCGATCTTCTGATTAGAGAACGTTTGTAGGTTGGTAGGACTGCATAAACACTCTATATTTTTCTTCATGTCGCATGCATTTTGTAGCAGAATAAACTGACTTTTTGCGTTCGATTTTTGATTTAATTTGCCAACAATTTGCAATAATAGTCGCATTTACTCCGAAGAAAAGATTTCCCGTTCTCTTCATTACAAGGGAGAAAATTTGGTTTCTATTATGCGTATTCTGTGGATGATCCAGTATAACTTTTTGGTAGTTTACAACAACAACAACAACAACAACAACAACAACAACAACAACAACAACACGCAAACGACCTAAAGGGAAGCTGATGTCGTTTCTTTGTGGCTGGCGAAAAAACAAAGACCTTAATAATTTAACGTTAAAAACGTGCACGTTGTTTCTGCGGGATGAACATAAACCCGCTCCTATGGTTTTACAAACATTCTCAAAGTGTCCGAATGCTTGCATTTGTACTTCAAAGTTTGCTAGCTGGTAAATCGATTAAGAATAACACAAAGGTACGAGATAGTTGTAATACTCAACGTTTCAATCAACTCCGTTGGCTTTCCTCATTGTTGTTGCCAGTCAAACAGTTAGCTGAACAAAGTGTGAGATTAATATCTCATGGATGTCTAATTCTACACTTTATGGACGATGCATACTGTCATCGCTATCCTAAAGAGTTATCTAACGTCGAACTTGTATTTCCACTACTCGCCTATATTGCGCTGGCACAAATGAACGATTTGAAAGTCTTCTAAATATCAACTTCTGACGACATTGCAGGTGCTACAAAGAGTGAAGTAATATAACTTGCTACATTTGCAGCGAGTAACCGCTCCCCTTTTCAGAATCCTGGGTGTCTATGATCTTCTACTTTGCCTTTTCTTTAGCTCTGTTGGTGTTCTATATGGTGAACGCTTTCTCTGTTTCCTTTCAGTCCAACATTGAGTTTTGTTTCTACTTCTTATCCTGTCTAGAATGCATTAACATATACTACTATACTGAAATACGTCTTGCATTATATTTTCAGTGTTCCTCTTCCCAGATTAAATCTTACCATTGCAGTCTGTCCTTGTTAATCTTCCGAGAGATAAGGATTTCATTTTCGAGCTAACCTATCAATTGGCTAACCAGCATTGGTCGGCTGGACAGAAAAGCCTGATTCACATACGCACAGGTCTTATTCCTTCGGGTTTACACTAGACACGTGATGTGTGAGTGGAAACACAGGCAATGCAGCGTACGCCACTTGTGGTGATGGTTTGAAACGTAGGCGTTTTTTGGCTTCGGTCACTGTGACATCTTAGTCGGAACCGGATGCTGTTAACCAGTGGGGATGTCAGCTTGACGACTGGACCGGATCATCTGAGAATTGTTGTTATCCGTGTGACAAGACGGAATGATTGTCCACATGAAGCACAAGATGGAATGGTTTGATCCGATTTGGGGTGGTGGGCCTATACTGCGTCTCCCTCCGGAGGTTTCCCTTTTTAAGTTAGTGCACCACTGATACATTTTACCTGTGCAATCTGCTTGCTATTTTCCAAAACCATAAAGTGAAGGATGGAAATGAAAAGCTGGTAGTACTTACGCACTACGATACATTGTCCAAACATAGAGCTGTGTATTGTTTTCATAGTAAAGATTATGATAAACATTTGTTTCACAGTTCTGATATATCTTAGAACGACACATGGCCTCTTGCCTTGTAAAAGATACCTGTCTGGTTGTTGTTGTTTTATAGGCTGGAATACTCCTGGCGAGCAATGTAGTCAAAAACTGTGCCCAGAAATTGTGTCAAATGTTGTGGCTCGTAGTCACCCCACGTTTTATCCTTTTACGTCGAACTTCGACATTGTGTCAACTCAATGAGGAGTGGTATAGGGTGGCAGCTGAATGTCACTAGTTCGTTGAGTCGATTTGTGAAAGTAAACATACTATGAATGGTACTAACCATTTGTATATAGATATTTGAAGCAATAGCTTATGAAAACGCTACTGAACAAGTTAAGCTTCTTGCTAATCCCTCTGACTTTGCGTTCGCAATTGCCTTGCAGAAGACTTCAATTCCTGTCATGTTCCTGCATGGCCTTGGCATACATGTGCACAGAATTTAAAACTCAAAATTCGTGGGCGATCTTCGGTTAAGTGAATTAACTTCCGATACAGTTGGTCTGAGGCTAAAAGTATTTTCAAAGTTCATTTTTAAGCCAACATTCTACGACTAGTTTTGCTTTTGTTTGGACTCGTCAGATGAAGATAATCAGACTGAGATTTGAACCAGTTAACTTTTGTGTACTGTCAAAAGTCTCCATTCAGCTGCTTACCGATCCTACAAACAAAACTGGATCAGAAGAAATCAATGATTTTACTCTGGGAGTTTTTGACTAGAAAAAAATAGGCCTTGAAATGTTGAACTGAAAGTACAGATCGAAAAGACGCTTGAAATCATTTAAAGTGCCGACTCTAACGGTAGCCCTGTAGTATAAAGTGCTCACGTCCACTTAACTGCCAAGATGTTGCCAAGTCGCACTGTATCTTTTCTATTCTAAGATATCTCGATATCACAGTCGTTTGTCCTGATGTGAACTGTAGATGTCCCAGGTAACTGGGTCCAAGTGATCAAACTTTGTTTACCGTCTGCACCTGGCGAGTCCGCGTCCTCTCAATTTGTAAGAATCAGCCAATCTTTGTGTCTGTCAGCCTACCCATATGTGCATTGGCCGTGCACAATTCTGTTCGCTGTTGAAGTCCGAAGTACTCATTGGGACGTCTTATACTGATATCCCGACATCTTAAACTGGGAAAACTATAGTTCACCCCCCAGATAAGATGGTAAGCGCGACCAACGGATGCCACCGAGTGAAGTGGCTTGAAAACTTGGTTTAGTCTTAAAACTCTAGGATGTGAAAGAGAGGTAAGCTTCGGTGAAAGGGTTGCTCCCTGCAGTGTTGGGTGGAACTCTGTTTAATGGTCGCATCTGCCAGACCTTCTTGATAAAAGATGGCAGTGTGCGACGTGAACTTTGTGCACACTTTTATTTCACTTGGTTTATTGCCTGTAAAGACAACCGGATTCACTGGAACAGTCATCTGACAACATTTTTCTAGCCCCTAAAATATCTACTCATGTAGCGACTATAACACATAATATTTTTGATAGTTGCATTCACTGTACGCTTTTGACAAGTTTGATTTTTTTTGTCTACTTTTGTTTTAGTCAAGCCATTAATTTGTAATATCCGTCCTGGGCTGAACTAACAACTCGGTCCGTACCTCATGAGCTTGATGTGCTTTCTCTGCACTGTCTATTTCCCAGGGTCGATATCAATACACAGGGGTCAACGTGCTTTCTTGGTTTTCATCGTCGCTCCATTTTCGTTAATGAGAACTGACTGTTGGTTGTTCTGTTGAACTGTTTCGACAATTGTTTAGCCCGCAAAATTCGAATGTTCCGCTACGGTAATCGCCTGCCTCTTGATGAGTTAGTTCGTTTGCATATTTGTTTTCCTCTTGACTTACGTGTAGGCAATCATTTTTCCCTGTTCGTTTATATGTTCATCTGTATCATTTCTTAATTCGGTTCAGTTAGTAGTTCTTTATAACTCATTGCCTTGTAACCACTACCCAATGTCTGAAAATTTATATAAGCATGTTGACAGCTTCTCCATTGGTACTAATGCTCTGTTTGTGGAAATGGACCTTATTCTTTGAGTTGTTTACTTAGAAGCAGAATTTTTAAACAACGGGACTTTATGTGATCAAGCAAGATTTTGTCAGTTGTTAGGCAGGTTTCAGAATGAAGTCACCATGCAGCTTCGTGATGTTATAGTAAACCAACCTGTAGAGCATAAATATGAATCCTCAAAGAAGGCAGTTGTTGAACAGACCATACCCCGTGAAAAGACCCGAGTGCAACAATTTTTCTACGACTGGAAGCTAGACAACAAACACCGCAGAACCCTTCTAGCAGAGACGTCACAACTCTTCGGCAACTCACACATGGGCGAATCCCTCATCAAGGAACTCTGGTTTAGCAAGTTGTCAGAAACAACGCAAGCAATGGTTTTTGTTGCTCGTTCCCCACATCTTGCCGAGACAGCTAAGCACGCTAATCAAGTAGTGGAGTTTTTCAACCACTGCTGGGTTTCTTGAGTGTACCATGCCCTAGTCCACGTCCTACAGTAGGCGTGTGCGGTTCCGACACTGTGGTTACCTCAAAACGTCGTCCAGCAGGCATCAAGGCACGAAACCAGTTGTGATTTTAGCTCATGGACGGGTGTTATACGTTAATATCTTGACTAAAATAATAATACATAGAAAAGCAAAATCATCAAAGACGTACAATGGAATGTGACTATCAAAATTATTGTTTACTACATTCACCACACTCTCTCTAGACCTATCTTCATTACATCTCATAAAGCAAATGGAACTGTTCGGACCGAAAACAATGCAACTACAGCACGCCATGACCACTGAGAAGATGCAGCCGAGCCGAAAACATTCTCAAATACGTTCGCTACTGGACTGAGATTAGTCGAGGTTGCTTTCGAACAGCATAAGGAAAATATATAGTTCGTGAGATTAATTCATTTCATGCACTAGTATCAGTTGTAAATGTGTAACATTTATAATCAAAATAAACGAACGGTTAGCTGAAAACTAATGATCAATCGCCGACGATTGCTGTAAGCTATCTTAACCAGGGTTAAGAAAACCAGGACAAACGGTTTGTGTTAAATCGCTCTTGGGGATTTAGGGTTATTCACTCATTCGTAACACCATCAGATACGATAAGATCTCCAGTCTGCATTTTTTAAGCTTACGTCGACCGTGCATTATATACTCAATGGATGCACAGGATTGAATACATCGGAAGATCTAAATTCAGCAATGCCTTGAAATCCCGTTATTCAAGTGAAGTTAAATCCCTCCTGGCGATGTTGGGTAATTCATTCAGCAACGCGTATTCGACAATTTCAATAACGCTTATTCAGACGGTCGTGTTAAAGGGACTATCTTCCAAGTCCAAAAAATGTCAGAAAAGGCGATCGAAAAGATTTGAATTTATACGGTACTGTTTAATAAAATTACAACAAAGTTACTGTCTCACCATGAATGTGAACCAATCGGGTACATAAATTATCCAGCAAAGTAGTTCAAAATGGGGCAACTAAACACGCGATCATAAACAGCCACCAGTCAATGGTAAATGACCTCATTAAGACAATCGGGTATAGATGAAGATGA
>LUCH01002443.1:42956-60941 GCA_013368495.1 Paragonimus heterotremus
CCGAGGTGGTTGAAACGTAGAGTATTACAACTTGCTCGTAACGTTATGTTATTCTCAATCCATTTATCAATAACATGTTACACAGGACTCCCAAATTGTTTGACTTCATTCGTACTAAATTTGGCGAGGGTATCCTGCAACTGAAAATGCGTACGCTTTTTCTGGATCAAATCCAATGCTGAACTCATTTATATCATGTGTTCATGACTGGTTATTTATACCACGGTGTCTGAAGACGACTAAATCTAGTTTGGTTCTACTTCAGATGAATAAAAGGAACATCCAGTTGCACGAATGACAGAACGCGGCAACTTACAACGAACGTTAGAATACTAATTAGAACATGTGCATTACCTAAACAGGAACCGTCGGAAATGTAAATTAATCATGCGTGAATCAATAAACCATCGGTTATCACAACGTTCAAACAATAGCGGAACAATTTTTGTTTGTCAAAAATCAGTGCGTCAAATACAACTATGAACCTAGTTATCATACATGCAGTAAATTCGAAGAACTGAACAACAAATGAGGCGCGCAAACTATTTCTCCATAATAACCATACCAATTCAAGATGTCGCGATAGAATTTTTGCGTGTCCCGATATCAATTTAAAACGTCCCAAAAGGTTCTCTGAGTTTCAGCTGAGAACGGGGTCACACGGCCGATGTGTACTACTACACGGGTAAGCTAACAGACACAAAGATTGGTTGTCTCTTACGGAGTAGAAGGACACAGATCCGCCGGGAGCAGGAAGAAAACGAGACTAGCGTGCCTGGAGTCTGTTAGTAAACTGACAGGGGTACAGGATAACACGTACGCGGTGAGCACTGAGAGCGTGGGTGTGCTCGTACGACGTAGAACGCACACGGACAGCACATATGACAAACCGGTCTTCAATCAGTGGGTCCATGAGCGGATCACTCGGATTGGCACAGGTTTCGGCCTTCCTCGTCGTCCGATCGACCGGACAGGTTGAGCAAGTCCTGTCTCGGATGCCAGAGCGATTACCGTCTGAGCAGCAGCTTGAAGGATGCATTGACAGCTGACGACAGTGCTGACAACGACGAAAATGGAATGTTATGAGGTCGGAGAAATCAAAGACCACGACGATATTTCTGTGTGCAGTTACCGTTCGCCTGAAAGACGCCCCAATATCCACTACCCCTGATGGGACATGGCAACACTTCATGAAACAAGTTATGTCAGCGTCCGTAGAGGAGATCAATATTTAGCACCAGAAGGGACTGAAGTGGTTCAGTGGCAACTTTGCACTCATTTTGAATCCGATATGAGGGATGAAGAAATTGTTTTGCTGTGTCCATAGTAAGCCCAAACAGTGTGTGAAAAAGTACCACGTTGGAGGCGTCTACCGTTAATCCCCCGAACGACTCCGCAGAATTATATATATATATATATATATACATATATATACCAACCGGCGATCATTGCCGTTTGTTAAATTACCCGTTATCCTTTTCGGAAGCCTTTGGAAGCCTTCTTTCCTTCAGCTCTGTTGATGCACTACATTATGAGTTTGGTTTTTGGTCATACGTCAAAGTTGTTCTTTCTCGCTCATATTTAGAGTGTCATAATGTATACTTCTGTATTAAACCTATATTTTCATAATCTTTCCTCTTAGTTTAGACCTTGCCATCATATTCCGTCCATTTTTGTTTCCGAGAGAAGAATTTCATTTTCACAAAACCTTGCCATTTACCTAACCAGCGTTAACCGGCCGGGCAACAAGGTGCTTAACTCACACGCACCTTTGGTCTCACTCTTTCAGGTTATTATGGAATACGTGATGTGGGAGTGGAACCGCGCTAAATGTACTTCAAGGCACTTGTGACGCTGGTTATGCGCAGCCGTGTCCTGACTCCAGTCATTGGGCTAGTCTAATCCGAAGAGGAATGCGACTGGGTCGAGAAGATCTATCATGTCGGAACCAGATAACACTGCTAGACCGCGAGTAAGACAGCGAACTTTCGGTAATCTGACAAATGAACAGCTTATTGAACTGTTTTCTTTTTGTATATGGATTGTGATGAGAGGGTGGAAGAGTCTACTTCCCAGTTCAAGGCAAATCATACTGGTATGTGACTGAGTACCCCTAAGGCTGGTGAAAAGCTTTGTTACAACAAGCGGTATTTATGACTCTCAGAAGAAGCGCACATGTTGTCGTTCTGTTGTCCTTCTGTGAAGTGTATCAAACACCCCCAAAATGAGTCCATCAACTCGCTCATGAATATAGTCCATCGAAGCCTGCTGTACACAAGATACTCAAACGATTCGAATATCAGCCATACCAGGAAACTTGATTAGGAGAGCTTCAGTTGTTGAATGTTGATATGTATGGCTCAGTTTACATTTGGTGGTCATCATAAATGGATATATATTTCGAAGTATTCGTTGATGGGGCAACCTTTTGTTTAAGTGCAATTGTGTAAAACCCGGAATGTTGGCACATGAATGAACTCATTCGGTTTACTCTAGTCCGACGTCAACATAGCCTAAAATTGACCAGGGTGGGGAAAGTTGGACCGTTTTAACTGATAACAACGTTATTGAAAATACCTGTGTTTGCATAACCGTTTACAAAGTAGAGTATTCATCTCTCTAAATTTCGCTGTAACAAATGAAGATACGTGAATACGTTTGGTTTTAACAGGATGACACAACACCACATTATTTTCTATATGCTTGAGCGTGTCTGGATTAGACCAGCCAGGCGACGACAGATTGGTCGCGGGAGGTTTACGTAATTGTCCCTACGGTCGCCAGAAATTGCCTTATCGGATTTATCATTTTGGAGCTACCTCTATCACAAGATATACAGGAGACAACCACTAATTTCCGGAAGGTTGAAAATGGCCATAATGTTGGAATGTAATTCAGCCTCTGATTCCGTTTTGCAACCAATAGTCTCATCGTGTTTTTAGGAGCATTATGTAAACCAAATCATGGATCGCGTTTCTAGGATCTCTTATGTATGTGTATAGATGAAGTATTAATGTTTTCGTATCTTTCACCAATGTGTGGCGATATTATTGAACTGGCATTAGAACAGCATTCACATGGTAGGAACCGATAAATTGGTATACTTGGAACCTCAGCAATCTCACTGTTCCTCTAAGTTACGTTCTTCTGACGAACATTCAACGACGCACCTGTAACCAACGACACCAAATATCAGAATCAAATCAATTCGTTGGAAACGTGGCGCTATTGACATAAACGATATGATCAAGTGAAAGAAACAGGTGTGTGATTAATTACCCGGATCTCAGGGCAGAATGATCATCTGTCGACAATGACACCAAATATCAAAACCATCAAGTCGCTGGAAACGTGATACTACTTATATAAACAATAAGATCAGTTACGAGGAACAAACCTCAATGCGTTTGCGTTCGAGGGATAAGATACAATGTTTGGCCGCAATAGGCCGTCAAAGGTTCAAAAGGCAAAAGTACAAGCACAGACTACCGACAGACATGGACGAACGGACAAATTGCGGTTGGATCGGTCTGATGTGTGTCTAAATAACCAACTTTCGGGGAGACCGATTAGTTGTTGACACTTTCACGGCGGCTCACAGAGATGTCGTATCACAGGAGTGGGGAGAGTACGAATGGCAGATAACAAGGGGTGTATGGTCAGGTCAGTGAGATTCAATGACTGAGAGGAGGGGGCTGGATGAATTAGCACTTTTAGACGTGGATTGTGAAAATAACAATAGCAAGCGATTAGTTAGACGGGATCACGGGAAGGAGTGCGACAGGGTCTATCGAAGGGAATTTTGACCTCCAAAGATGTCCAACAGTAACGTTTGGTTCACGCCTAGTGTTGTGTACTGGAGCAGACATCATGGTGTTGTTTTTTAAACTTTATTCACTCTGGTCGAAAATGGAAATAGCTTTGTGTGACACTGGAGGTAAACGCACATCACGAAGATGTAGTCACTTCTCTCGAATGGAATCGGATATCCACATAATATGTACAGCTCATTCGCAGAGTACAAACATAAGTTTTAGTATGGTCATTTTGTTGTTTTTAAACGAAATCGAACGTGATGCATCTCGTCGCATATTTTAGAACATTTTTTAATATCTCTCTGGAATCCAATGACACCAGGACGTGTTGAGATTGCATAGAATGATACGGTTCAGTAACGAGGCTACAAAACAAAGAAATGACATACGTCACCTGACTTTTCAACAACACGATTTTCTGAACTGAGTTCACGGACCATAAATAGTGCCGTAAAATTGGGAACACAGCATGACGTTTGTGGGAAGATTGTCAGTTTTCCGTTTGTAAACCTCTCTCGGTCTTGACTACAGTTTCATTTCAATCATCGGCTGGCGAAAAACTGACGTAACATCACACTACATCAGAGAACTATCGTACTTGTGCTTCCTTCCTTCGAACCAGTTGATGCGTTTTGGTTCCCAGCCTTGTGCTGTCTTTCAACCGCTGAATAGTTTGTCAACATTTAGCTGCTGCCGGCTGTGGAACTTGGCGCCCAAAACACTGGGCCACTGGAGCTGAATAACTTGATCAGAACTGTACGCGCAATCCTTCATCAGAGAGCAAGACTGTGATTATGGTGCTGGGTTGGAGTATGCTGAAGTTTCGCTTGGTTCTCTTTATCTATCTGAAATCTGTTTTTCTTCCCAACCAATGCGTTGTTGTATGCGCTGTTATATCGCGCCACTTGCCTTGTATTTTCAATGTTTCCCCTCACACCGTTAACGTCTCTTTATCTATTGTGTCCGAAAGATAAGTGGTTCGCGTTGGCTTAGTGTCTGGCTAACCGGCATGTATGACAAAGGCTTCCATTCATACAACTTCCTATATTGTTTCTTACAGTTTCTACCGGATACTGAGCTTATGAATGGAGCAGCAGCTGGTGCACCGCAAACACGTTGTGGTTACAGTTTTGTGCAAGTGTCCTTTAGTCATAGTCACTGTGACAAGTTAATCTGAAAACTGATGTTACCAGCCGTACCAACCATATTGGGGTTGATTACTAACCCAAATAGATCTGGAGGCTTGTTATGGGGGAAACATTTCAGTTGGAATTCCAGTGAAATGGTTCAGACTTTGGATTTTGTGTTGGAGAGTCCAGTTCTGAGCGACCGATATAAACGCGTACACAAGCACAAGGTTGGCGACATTCGTTTCCGGATCAGACTGTCACAGTAATCTGAGCCAACAGGTGACCGCGCACAAACGTCACTACAAGTGGATTGTGCTAAAACAAATTTGGTTTCACTCATATACCTCGGATCTAATGTAAGCTTAACAAAATAAGTCTGGGGGTCGTATGATTGAAGGATTTTGTTTCCCAGCAGGCCATTACCAGTTTGCTAAATGATAGGTTTGTATGACGGTGAAATCCTTATGTCTCGGACATAAAAGTGAGAAAGTCCAAAAGAGCAACAAACACCAACCAAAAAGCGACTAAACTGCAACCCCGACGCCTGTACAAACATTATGCACGAGCTGTGTGTTAACCTGTAAGGTATGTACGCACAGTCACCCAACAAATGTACTCATAGAGTTCTATTTGCATTCGGGATTCATTTTGTGAACTCAGTTGACCCAAAACCATGCCGGTTTATTGATAATCGTTCAACACTTTCCGTATATTGTAACCAATACGATAACTAGGTGTTATAGGGGGATTTGGAGCAGCACATAAATAACTGCAGTCAAACCTTTGAAACTTATTGCATGGTTTAGGGTTGATGCATAAAATTGGATCGGACATAATAGTAGAAACGATGAGAAACAGACGAAACTGAGGGGTCATCGACTGAAGTTAACAGACAGTAACTGTGTCTCCTCTCGAGGCGATCGGGCAACCTGATCATTACTCACAAGCGAAAGTGGTTGAGCGGTCACATATGCTGATTCGGTCGTGCCTAGTGTGAGGTCAACGGCGCAGTGGTAAACACGGTTGTCTCATGAACAGCATGTCCGTGGTTCAAGTCCCGGCAGTGGCGATGATATGCACTACTGACGAGCTCTAATGAGAGCGAAACTCGAGTCTAGTGATTCTGCTGTTCGAAAGGGGCCGACTGGAAAGTCTATGGGAATGCGACAGCTGCGATCAATTGTGGGTGATGCTCAACTTGAAAGAAACTGAGGGACTCGCGTAGCTGTAAAATAAAGTCCAGGGCGTTAGAAATACTGACAACAATATCCACATGTACATGGTGGTGTAGGTCAGCAATAGTGAAGGGGCAGGATAGCGTTCATATGATGTAAGTTTGTGGTATTGTGATGTACCGGTTGTCCCCGGAGTGCGAACCTGTACACAAAATCCGGAAAGCAAGACAAAGAGATTGCCCCAGAAAACAGGTCTCCAAACCGAGTCGGATTAGCGGACAGTCCCAACACACCGCTGTAACCATAGCCAGGTTAGTTGGGGTGTACGGGGATGTACGCGCATTTCATGTTATATCGCTCGACCCCACCGTCCCAATGTTTCAGCCACCACGGTCCACGATCAATAACACCAGACAGTTGACAAACGTCTGTACAAACGTTTCACCGTTTGAAAGACACCGCTGATCTGGGAGCTAATGTGAGCGCAAACGGGCACATTATTGTGTTATGACAATTTTTCACTAACCCATGGATGGTAGAAAGTTGCATTCGTGGACGAAACAGAGTGACAATGTAACAAAAAACTGACTGAAACCCGACTATTTTCATGTAGAAATATTGACAGGTCATGCTATCTTTAGGGTAGCCGTTCCACTTGTGTACTCAGGCGTGAAGTATTATAGCCGTGCTGTCAAAACGTTAAGCGCCGCTTGACAACTCCTAGTTTTATGGTCTTGTTGTTGAGCCACTTCGTCCAATTTCTTGTGAACACATCGTACTTGAACATTTTGCCATATGTGCACTATGATGAAGGCGACTCTCTGCGTTATGGAGATCGTGATGGACAGTTCACTCAAAATTGCTTAAATTGAAGTGCTTTGTTCTCTGAAGACCCGGACTGTCTTGAAAAATGTCCGGACTAAATATCATACTGGAACCAGAGCACACTGGTGGACCGCACTTGAGAGAACAAAGTGCCGTGTTAAGAGACATGGCTACCGTTACTTTGACCATTTTCGTAATTTACATCTGAACCATAGGTAGCATGTAGAGATTGCTGAACTGGCTACGTGTTCTCCATGTACGCTTGTTACTCCCGTTTACAGCATTATACAAGATCATTCCGTGAAATAAGTATTCGGTCTCCACTTTCAATGGCATTTTTAAGTATCATGTCGGGTTGACACGTATTTGTAACTAATGACTTAATGCATTGTGCATCTATTCCAGTGTCCTACTACACATAAACCAAAACCTTATCTTAGTAAGATGGTATCCTACAGTCTATTTACAGATGACCCTCACTTCATTCACAGTCTTTCAAATCTACTAAGTATACAAACCAGTCAATGGACGCTAGAGATATGCCGTTCTACTACCAGGTTGACATTATCATCACGCAGAGGTAAAAATAGAAGAAAGCATTAGTACATAAGCCATAAATTCACAAGAGATGTTTAAAATGTTGACCGCGGTTTTGCTGGTACAAAAGAATCCTCTTTGGGCATGACGATAACACACATTACAAAGCGGTCTGAGAAATGACGTTACATTCCAAGATTATAGTCATTCTGAGTTCCTGTAGTGTTTGTAGAGGATCCCGGTAACTCGTGTGTTTGAAGCTGCTTAAAATCTGGTGACATTGGGAAGTCACTCTCTTAGTCCACCTGGACCAATTCGTCCTGGCTCGAATGTGTCATCCAAATATTCTCGTACACTTGGTGCGCAATGTGATGCTGCGCGACTTTGAACACTGTCATCCCAATCTGTCAATAAAAGGTACAATAGTCATGCAGTACAAAATACGAAGTCTCCGGCATGTAAGCATATCATATATGAATACTCATTGATATATCCAGATTGGTTATAGCCTACCACACTGACTCACTGCGTCTTTGCTATCAGCGACTACTTATTTTGACCCTTTTGGCGTGGATACTACACAAAGGTTCTTTATACAAATGTATCACATTGAGGGCTCTAATCTGACCACAAGTGACCACAAAGCGACCCTTGAGTAGTCCGTATTCAAAGTGTGATAGATTGATTGAAGTTCAGCACGTTGATCGATTTGCCACTGTGTGCTTAACTTGCGGTCAATTAAAATAACATGCTGACCACAACCATCGACTGAGGGAAATCGATTGATTTTTCGTAATGAAAACATTTTTCCTGTAGCGATGTGATGTGCACCAGTAAACTACAAACAGCGCAAAGTCTAACACCGTTAAGCGACCCGATTTCAGACAGTAATATCAAATTTTCCTCAAGAATTATCGACGTATGACGTTAACTCCATCAGGGACCAAAATATCCGCATCCTAAAGGCCGAGATAAAACCATAGGAACTAGATATTTTAAGGTTCATGAGCGACTCTCCTCACTTCTGTGGTCAGTTATACTCATTACATGTTGTTCGGGATAAAAATGTAGTAAGTAGCTGGACAAATGAATGTATAAGCTGTAGTTGAACTATAACTTGCTTACACCCCCATTTACAGTGATAAACACAATAACTGTCGGATTGTAATTCGCAGACTATCTCTATCTGATGAGTCCAAACAAGGACGAAACTGGCAGTGGAATGTCGGCTTGAGAGTGAATATCATGAATAACTATGAACTTAATCTCGAGTCCTTGCGGTAGTATGCAGTACAAACCGGATACTCTACACAAATGGGATGAAAGCAATTTATAGTTCAGTTACGTACGAATTCCCCCTATCAAAAGCGATGATCATAGAACTGGTGACAGAGCGCACAAGAGTTCTGGTTCGTACCGAGGTAGGTTGCTGATTCGATTTCTCATTCAGACTATCTCTATTTGATGAGTCCGAACAATGAAAAATAAGCAGATCGTGATTTTAGGGTGATCATCAAGAATCGGAATGAACAAGATGGTTTGTGACTCTCAGCTCTCGTGCATCAGACATATGTGTAAAATACATTGTCCCACAAAGCATTTCCTCAGCTGTAATGACCATGCTGTGTTAAAGAAACTGCGATTTTTCCATCACAACCTGGTGCCTCAAAAAGGACGATTTCCAGTATTTACTGTATAATATTTAACCACTAGTCCGCCGACAATGGTAACGGTCTGTACTTTTCTTTTCACACAATTTACAAGAACCTCGCTGAAAGACTGCGATATTCCACGTATCAATTCTCCAGCTGAAATAAGTCTTCGACGTCGCCATCTCCGTTGAAATTACGGCCGAAATAAATCGTATACCTGTTCAAACGAATTACGATATGGTGATCGGATTGATCAGGGTAACAGCTGAACGAGTTTTATGTGAAGTCTGTCACTGTGGCGTTGAGTTGCCGTTTAGTAAAATCTATCTATTATAGCTGACAATTGTGACGGTTTTGAAGCACATACTCACAATCCTCAAAATTTTGAATGTCTCTTCTGAATGACGCTTCTCCATTTCCGTTTGTTTTAATGCAGCTCCACATGCCGCACATTTGAACAGTAGGTAGGACCGAGGGAGACAAAATCGATCGACTCCACTTCACCAAGCTTGGTTAGGATAATCGCATGCACACTTCAGACCGGGAGTCTGTTGTAAACGCCTGAAAAAATAAGCCACACCGACAGTGCGATGAAGCAGTACTTGTGAGGGCTTGATTTTTGGCCATGAGTTAGGCAAAACGAAAGCATCGACCTCGAAGATTAGCGCAATTGACCTCACTAAATGCTGCCAAGCTAAATCAGAAGACAAGCAAAAATTCACTTTGTTCTATTTCAGACGTGTTTACCAACAAGAACAATATAAGGATAAATATGTGGATATATACGTTATTATATAGCTGTATATTACTGTATATATATTACTGTTTTTTTCTATATATATATATAGTCGCTTTATACCTCCTGGTAGTATGGAAGTATCATATGACAGTTACCACCCATCCACGCTACATATATTCTCCTGCTAACAGTTTCGATCGAACCTGGACAAGTGGTCAATCTGACAAACCAGAGTAAGGACCGAGTGTAACTTCCTACCTCGGGCCTGTTCGTTACACTGTTTTTCTGATGGGTTCCTTTTTTCTCGCTTTCTTTATGTCTCATATCTACGACTGTAAGTTACACCGCTATCTGCTTGATCGTTTTGTGTTCATGAACATTTTGAAAACCGGCGACCTAGTATTCCAGTTTGGCCAATCGAAACATGTTAATAGCTTGTGAGCTCTCGTTGTCACTCAAGATGATTTACTTTTATAGCTGTACGGTGAAGTAGTGACATCTTACGCTGCTCACCTGATCGTTTACAGAAGTACGCCCCAGATATGGCGGCGTTTCACGAAAGCCAGTGAGACCTCTAACTGGCCGGTATGTGACAACGGCGGGTTGTAATCGAACAGACGATCCAACCAGATTACTAAGAGGAGGTGGTCAGTCTACAGCAGAAAATGTTTACCATTCTCGCTCAAACTTCTCTCACATTTGCTCATATTCACCGACAGAATTACTACTTATTTCAAAGTGAGTAAAGTATGATATTTACATTAGGGTCTCAATGTCAACCGCTTACGTAACTTCTTGTCAAAATTTCTGCATGAGGTTACGCACGCTACGATAAACAGATGGACAGAGTGGGTTCTGAATGACATTTCGCACAGACCATATATGCACGTGCACACTGGTGAACAAACCGTATGTCCTGAGACGGTTAGCATATGTTGACAGTAGAATAAGCGGAGGCTGATTAGTAATAATTTTTCATTGGCCAAATCATGTAACTTTACCATTCTGGAATTTACAGACTTGTCATTTCCTGATTATTTTTGTTTATATCAGCACTAGGAGTTCCCCAACTTTGAGAAGAACTGCATCAAGTGAATGTGTTTAGAACGATCAAACAGTTATATATATAAACTAGATTATGATCATAAAAATAATTGTGGGGTCAACAGCATCGGCACCATGCTGAGGATATACAGTAGCCTATGCGATTTCAAAAATTTGGTCTATGCTTGTTTGGAAAATTGTCAGTGTAGCAGTTTTGAATATCTGAATTTGTTATAAAGAGAAATGGAAGTGTAGCTTTAAGCAGATTGAAATTAACCGCGTATACAGAGAGCTGGATCATTAAGATCCTTGTAATAAAATCACTGTACTCTTGACTTCTAAATGTTGACGTTAGTCAACCAATGACTGCTGTACATTGTAATTGTTGTATGCTTGACGTGTAGCGTTTTGAATCCCCATTCCAATCATTCTCCGTTGATGTTCTCATTCACAATCTTTCTAATGCTGATCCTGTGAAACTGAAATTGCCTTCCGAGTTGTCTTTTCTTTCAAAGCCGTTCAACACATATCCACTCTCCACTTTCCCTAATTTGTAAAGTTCGTATGAGTCATTCACTGGATATATGGACAAGTTCATGGGAACGTTAGAAAAAGCCAATTAGTTCCCTTCTACCTCATCTACAACGACGAATGAAATTAAAGCACGTTTAACATCTAGTTATCTATATTAACCGAACGTTACTTGGTGTAACTACAAACAAACACCCAACGAACCCTGTGGCTCGCAACCATCTCAGTATAGCTGGTCACGTTGCAAACAATGCGCTGCTATTCAAGTTTTGCAGTCACTTCCAATAAATAATTCTAACATCTTTTGTTATAATCGTGAAGTCAGAAGTTGTGTAACCAAGTTGGGATCAGGTCTTTTGATGAGTTCACATAGGTTGTTGACGTAATTTATGCCTCCTTTATGCTTCCTTTGATTATCGGGTTATATATTATTGCAACAGCGTTCGAAGATTAGTTTGCTATATGAACAGAGGAGGCCCAGAACCCTAAGTTCATTTAGTTGTGACAGACAAAAAGTCAGATTTTCAACACTAAGCTGCCCGTTTGGCATTACTAAGTGTTACTGTTCATCTTCGGATTTCATGGATCAAACTGGCGGTGGTTTCACACGATCACACAGTGTCCACAGACCGAATCCCTGTTGTGTGAACAATCGACCTTCAACCATTGTAATCTGGGTGTATATGACCATCCTGGTTGTTTAAGATGTAGACATTCATAGCTTATTCTAGTGTCAACCGATCAGGTACGGAGTACTTTTTTAAGTGACTGCATTCTAATTCATGCTCATCCGCTTTTCTACTGACCATCGTTGAATAACATCTGTTCTTGACCAAGTCCATTTTTGTTCCAACTAGTCATACTTCCACAGCTCCGCTCAGATAAATACTACAGGCTGGCACTGAACACAGTTAGCCAACGAATGAACGAGGCAGTCAGAATGAATTCGTTCTGAAATGGTTTGTGTTTCCGTCGCAAGTTCTTGAACTTCCACAAATAGCTCATCGGTCGGTCAAAGATTTACTGTTCTCAAAATATGCGTTTATTCCTCGCGGATTATAACACCAAGTGTTTTGTTGTTAGTTATAGATCAGGCTCGTGACAATGTTACTCTGACGGACCAACGCACTTTACCCAGCTGGTAGACTGCAACTCAGTCATGACCTGAATCAGTCACCTTACATTATGGGGATGCTTATGCGATCGTTGAACTAACCAGTCTCTAGTCTCCATTTGCGTACATGTCTATCTATCTCTCTGTGACAAAGTCGTAATTGGTCAGTCCACCCTCCATATTGTTATCTACCGCAGAAAGTAGTCGTTGACGTCCAGAATGCTGAAATTGACAGAACTATGCGAAATTCAGTGAACTGATGATTGAGCGACTGAGTAGTATTCAGTGAATGCCGTATAGTTGATCAGCATCGATAAACAAGAAACAGTTTCTTGCACGATCTATCTCTCGAGCACATTTCGTTGCAGCTCATCAGGTACATACTGCAGTCTGTGGGTTTATATAGCAATGTCCAATGGGCATTGTGAAGCTAAACAATAAAATCAACGATCACATTCACACACATCCATACACATCGCTTACCAGGGTAACCTGATGCTGACAAACAAGTCTTTCTGAATGCAGAGGGTTGGCTTCCATTTGCTAATTGCTACCGTCTCCGCGAACCGGAGAAGCCTTCGATTTTTTGTTGCGTAACGTATCCGAAACTCGCAAGGCAATCGGTGATTCGGAAAACTGTGAGAGGTCGTTCTGAACTAATCGATTTACTCGACGGTTTGGCCTATAGCAACAAACATATGGCCACTTTGGACATCGCCTATTTGTTTACATCTGTTCCACTGATGCAGACCGTCGATGTAACTTGTCAGTATATTGATTCACATCAATCGAACATAGGATTGCCTACGTTTGATCTAGAAAGCTTTCTCCCACTATGCACAGCGAACGTAGAGTTCTACATCCAGGGAACTGGCTGTACACGAATCGATGGTGTTGTTATGGGCAGTCCACTCGGTTCACTACTAGCCGATATTTTCGTTGCCCACCTGGAGCAGACCTCAGACGCTGTTATAAGTCAGGTTCATTTATATTGGCTTTATGTTGATGATGGGTTGGTAGTGTTGTGATCCAAGAACGCGGATGGCACAAGGGTTATTTATTCGACAAAGCAATACATGGGTTAAGCATGTAAACCAGACCTGACACAAAAACACTCATTTGCACACGGTATTCGGCCTCAGACAGTCTCGGCTACCACAGATGTCAATGCCCAGTTCCATTAAGTAGCAGGGACCGGTATGGGTGATGCTGCACTTTGATGATCCTTCCTGCATTTTGCCTATGGCTTGTACGGTGTCAAAATATATGTTCCGATCCTGCTACTGAATAGCCGCGGTATGAGTAGTATGATACGGTCGCTCATCTTCACTGCACTAGTTCAGAACGACCTCTCACAGTTTTCCGAATCACCGATTGCCTTGCGAGTTTCGGATACGTTACGCAACAAAAAATCGAAGGCTTCTCCGGTTCGCGGAGACGGTAGCAATTAGCAAATGGAAGCCAACTCTCTGCATTCAGAAAGACTTGTTTGTCAGCATCAGGTTACCCTGGTAAGCGATGTGTATGGATGTGTGTGAGTGTGATCGTTGATTTTATTGTTTAGCTTCACAATGCCCATTGGACTTTGCTATATAAACCCACAGACTGCAGTATGTACCTGATGAGCTGCAACGAAATGTGCTCGAGAGATAGATTGTGCAAAAAGCAGTTTCTGACTTCTCTGTTCAAATCTCCTCCGGAAAAGGTTGCTTTACTTATCGGTAAGCGTGTAATAAAGACAATTACCGGTGAGCAGACGGGGAGTTTGTTAATTTTAAGCTGAATATCATTCATATTTGACTGCAGTTTTTTAATTCAGGTAGATTTTCCACTTGCACCCTTTCAAAAAGAAGCACTATACTCCAGTTTCATTCTTGTCAGAGCCTATCAATAGTGCATAACTTTGTCTCGAATTAGACTGACTAGATTGTGTATCTGAATATGGAAGTTGCCATCAAATGTGTTTCATGTTCAACCCAAAATAATGCCATTAGCAAACTGATTCACTCACTCCAGATGAGGGGAAATTCAGCTAGCGCACACATCAATGTTTAGCAAGTTGCGAGTGAAGGTCGTGAACTTTCCATGACATGTCTTGTCTGGACAACTGATGCTAATCACTCTATCCAGTAGTTCACTCAACGGTATACAGGTAAGACACAAGAGACCATACACTAACCAGACAACATTAGCGGTAATTAGAAAGCTTAACGTATTGGATGAACAGGGTGGCTGCATTGCCAAGGCTGTCAGGGATCCTGCATGCATATGTTACATGGACTACAATTTTCTCGTTCAGATCTCATACACCTTCACAGACGTACACAAAATGACTGACTACTTGTTCAAAGTTAATAGGGAGCTTAATGATGTTATGGGCATGTGTAATGAAGGTCATTCATGTGATCTACGATGAACATCACTCTTTCGTTTACTAATCATTCCCCACTTGCTCTTAGCTGTTAGTTTCATTCATTTGACGGACTTCGAAAACTGCCATTTTCATGTTCGAAATGAACGTCCTCGTAGTAAACACACTTGTCTCCAAGAACTGATGATATAACCAACGAAAACCAACCCGACTTTCCCCCCATTCTTCCAGGTTTTAGCACATACATGGACTGAATCATCATTACCGCTTTGTAATGTAGCATTGTTCATATAATTTAGGCAACTGCTGAAGTGAAGTCATGACAATTAACTCCGCCTTCCTCATTCCAATCAACAGCCAATGGGTCTCTTATTTTTCGAACGATACGTCAAGCCCAACTGAAAAATGTTAAGTAGAATGAATGAACGAGAATAACTCGTAGGGACGCGTAAGAAATGTCCATCGGACAAATGACTAGTATTCATTAAGAGTTACGAGGACACATCTTACAGGACTGCACCTATTCTGAGTGTGTAGGAGTTCATCAGCCACACTTCCGTCAAGTGTCTTTCGTCCAATGGAGTACAATGCAAGCTACCTCAGATATGTTTATCGAATCCGTGTGTTCTTGGCTCATAAAATTTTGTATGGGAAGTTAAACCTCTTCTGGCTTACTGCTTGACTGTATCTCTAATAACCATTTCAACTCATATGATAGAAGGATAACAGCGGAACATTCAGTAATTCGTTCCGTAGACTTTACGATGTGTCTGTCGATTGGGTATCCTATAATGAAACCAGAAAAGCTTTAATAATAGCTTAGCATATAATTCTACCCATACAACCTCGGTTCTTCTCTACCTACCTAGCATGGATATAACAATTTGCTATGGCCGTTGGCTTGCAGTCTGTGAATCGATGCGTCGTCGATCAATACGGAAGCAACCAATCAACGATTAGGATGGGCGTGTGAATCGGGCAGAGTAGTGAGAGGAGCCAGACCTAGCGTATGTGACGCATTTACTTGATAACGTGAGTAAAAAACCAACCAATCTTTTAAAGATAATTCCTCTACGTTATTTCAACTGAGTGATGACACCATCCGTAGCAAATGGTGCAACACCGAGTTTAGGTGAAATTCTTAGAATCTTAGCTTTCAGAACAAAAAATGTACACATGAGGAAGGAAGCGTCAAAATACTTCGGATGTCAAAACTTACCACCTCAGTTACCTTAGAGTTCTGTTTTGAGGGCAGAACAAACTGACTGGCGCAGGGTTTACTGACTGACGTTCAATAAAACAGAGTTATTCGGTAATGAAAATACGTTTGCGCCGATGTCTAGGCCAGTTCCAATCAGAGAAGGTTGTTCAGAGTTTGATGACCAGTGGACGAAAAAACCGGCTTTTCTCGATTCCGAACAAATGTGGTGGACAGTACCGCAACTCGTTGACGTCCATATGTGGATAAAGAGTAATTAGGGTTCAGGAAAGATTACTTCAGACAGCCATATGCATGATGCACACCGGGATGATATTCGGAGGGATGTGATGTGATTCAGAAAAATGTACAAGCTTAGATCAGCCTCAGTTTAGGGCTGCGATACACGGTCACTAAGGGTTGGGGATTTTTAGGGTTTTTTTATGTCACTGATCATCGATGTTCGCGTTCAGTCGCACGCATCAGATGGTACTCTCGTGTAAGCAAACAAAAGATTGGAAAACGAACTTTTGGTTTAAAAGATCGACCACACTTAGTCAACCAGATCATTAAAGGGCATGGAGTTAAATGATTGTCATACGTCAAGCACATCAATTAACTCATAACCACGTCTTGAACGATTGGCCAGTCCACCAGCCATTGACGTACGGCAGAAGGTGGTCAATCCTTGAGTTGGTAGAGGGCGACGAAGGCAGCCATTAGTAGGTTAGGCATGATAAGTCGTGCTCGCCTCTAGGGCTGGAGTCCCAATGTTTCATCTAGTTTCTGGCCGTAACGTTAGATGGAGTGATTGTTGATAATTAGCAATGGCCTGAATGATGTTCTTGCTTGTTTGAGTTTCCTGTTGTGCAAGTGTAATTAACAAGGTGAGACATTGGAATCCACAATGGAATCGGTTGATACTCAACTTTTATTCGCAACTGGAATAGTGTAGTGAGGACGAGCGATCGCACCATACTACTCGCGCAACTACTAGTCAACTGTGGGGCAAGAGCATGGATTTTGACATCGAAGTAGCCGCGGGAAAAATACAAAAAGAAACATCGGAATGCAGCATGATATGAAATGGTTCCCGGTATATGCAAGAACCGAGCATTGGCGTCTGTGGCAACCGTGAAGGTCTGAGCCCAGTAGTGTACGCAGATGAGTGTTTTTGTTTGAGGTGATGTTGAAACGCCCAACCCATGTGTTAGTTTCGTGAGTAAATCACCTTTGCGCCGTCCGTGTCCTTGGCTCACAACAGTAATTGTTTGCAAAATGAGGGCATATTGATGTCTTGAATTTAGATGTAGGAGCCACAGGCAATAGATGTCATCCTCTTCCCTTCGGCTTTTTTTAAACCTAGGGCTTATTGTCCCTCTTGTTTTGTATGACAGTTAAGCATCATGGATGTACTATAGGTAACGATGATGATCGCCATGATGCATGGAGCTGACGCTATAGTGAGTATAATAAATAACACTCTTGATAGTGCCACTTTATTGTACACTTTTGGTGCTCTCGTTTTTCAGTCTGCTTTTGTTTTAGTCAAGCTGTTGGCTTAAAAGTTTAGGTCCGGAAATACAAAAACAACTAGCTTCGTTCATAACCAACCTGATATATTTTCTCTGTACACACAGTTTTCCATTATCCATACCAACCTAAGAAGTCAACGCGTTAAGTGTTCGTTTTTACTGTCACACGTAATTCGATAGTGAAAAAACCAGGTAGGATGTTGTTCTGTTAGACTGTTCCAACAATAGATGAGCCTGTCAAATTTGGACGATTCGTCAAAATATGTCACTAGTATTCCGGTAGATTTGGTTCCATATATATATATATATATATATATAT
>LUCH01002443.1:66905-82798 GCA_013368495.1 Paragonimus heterotremus
TACAATTCAAATTCAATCTATGCGCGCCCTCTAGTTTCGACTGCGCACCACAGTAGCAGCTGTCCGGCCCTAGGACCAGCTTGAGACAACCTCAGGTATTAGATTGCCGTCCGAGCTCCGCGACTAAATTGATCGGGCTTCTTGTTTTAATCACACGTTCGTTTTATCAATGGGAACTGTTCATTCAGTCGTACAAAAGGTATACTAGCCAATTTGAGATAGCATTTCGTTTTGGTTCGATACAGCCCCACCGGCAATACACCTGTCAAGCCTTTGGGGACGTATCTATTTCGGCGAGCAGCCAACTGACGGGGAAGTCTTGGCAACAAAATTGTCTGATATCACGTCTGCACATTAAACTGCCCAATATTATATTTCGAATGGGACAGTAAACAACTTTGTCGTAATCCGCGTGCGCGCCATAATTCCTGAGCATTAAAATTGGGTCGATTCACCTTTTCTGTACCGTCTTTGCACAAAAATTAACTATTGAATACGTGTAGAGCATATATTGTTAAGAAACGTGTCCATCCGTGTTGGTATATACGGTAGACCAGTGATACGTGTATACCACAGGTGAGAGTAAGGCTAGCATTACATGAACAGAGAATAAAGAAGACCGTACAACGAAAAGAATTTACGCAACCAGGGATAAACGAGGATCTCATGGGTGGAGGTTATATCGGACCAGATTTTTATTCACTAGTACAGAAATCGCTCGACATTGGCTTTCCCTACCCCTGTGGTCTAGGACAGTGATGCGCCTCAATATATCAATCACAATCGGAAACGATCAAGTACATTACACATGAGATAAATATATTTATTTATAAGTACAAAGGTTTGAGCTCCTTTAATTTACTGAAGTTACCCTAGGTAGGAACAGAGAGCAGCCAATGTTTGCTCGCGTTGGTTGTATTTATGACGCTTCTTTTTATAAACATCTACAATCCCGTGGTGACCTTTTACCACGAAGTTGTCCATCAATGGTCTTCGGTTTATCAATACGAGTAGAAATGTTTTGAAAGAAGCATGTTGGATAATTGCATACCAACCATAGCAGTGAAGGTAGTCCGCATACTTCCGGAACTCAACAGTTTTCACATGGTACTTGCTTTCTATACTTTCCTTTCACATTTCACAATTTTCTCTGTTTCGTGAGTTCTGACAACTCACAGCTCCTCATGGTTATGCGTGTACTTTCAGCTCCACAAATCAATATTAAGAAAAATCTAAAAACAGCGAGGAAACGCCAAGCAGTTCACGTTGTTGTATGAATGTGACGCATTGGCTGATTCTGTAAAGCGCGCCAAGATAACAATCAAGCGGATGAAAGAAGCTACTGTAGAACACAACCAGTTCAATGTGCGTTATATGAACATCCGCACTAACTCAAGTTTTTTGTGTCAATCAACAAGTGGGGACATTCAGTATGCGTGCCGGAACCTAGTGATCTAAGGTCTGAAACACAACGAGGTACTCTCGTATGTATTGCTATTGAAAACGGCAGTCTTTTAAGGAGCTTATAATCGCACTCTCATTAGTTTCCAGATCGTTATAGAAGCTAGTCACTGGTGCTCTTTACATGTAACATGGTTAAACTACTATTCGGGTTGAACCATTAATCATGCAGACTATTCAACGATGAATAAGTATGAAATGAATTACTATGTTTCGGCCAGCTATCGCCAGTTTGCTGCTGGAGAAATCCTGTTCCTGCAGATCAAATTCGACATTCCAAATACAAAAACCATCACAAAGCAAAACTTGCAATCATTGCGGGAACGTAATTAAAAAACGTTGTAATGCTTAAATCAAGTGAAGGCCATGGGTCAGACATTTCAGACGGAGATGCGTATACACCAAGGATTCCGTCGATAATAGAGGACCAAACGAAGGCTCAACGAATAGAAGTGTTCGGCGATATCATTAACATAGGCGACGTCTTCAAAGTGCCATAGCACCACGTATAACTGATGAATTGAGGTACAAATCTGTTAAACCGTGTAGGTCGGCAATACCTTAATTCTACTGCTTCCCTAAAACACACAAGCCTGGAATGCCACTTGAGCCTATTCTGGCAATAACTAATACCCCATACCATAAATTTGCACGCCGGTTAGTAGCTATCTTAACCCGATTGGAATAAAAGCTTCAGACCTATTCTATTAAATACTATTTCGAATTGATTAGTGACATAGACAACATCAACCACACGAAAGAGTAGATGTGTTTCATAGCTATTCAATCACCGTTCACAAATGTCCCGCTAAACGAGACGATTGATTGTATTTGTGAGCCGGCTGAAATGAGCCACAATGATATTCTTTTATAAATTGAAATGCTCAGCTTCCATTTTATTGATCGGTCCGACCGGCAAATGTATGAGACAGCCATGGAAAGTCCACTAGGGCCCACTTTAACGTTGGATTAGGTCATAAATTGTGATGTCCCTAGCTTCTCCGGAAACACTTTGTCATGAACAGCTCCAGACAAAATGATTTCAGTTGTGACACGCAACACGGCGCTCACCGAAAGGTCAAACAAGTGCACCAGACAGAACATATGTATGAACCAAACAACAACCCTGGAACATGTCATGAGGTGATCAATACAGTCGTCGGTCAAGGCCGAATCCAAGCCACTGAAGCCAGCTGCTCTGTTGATTTCATATATAATGCCCTATAGACAATATACAAGACACTTTTGTTATACTCCATTGCTGAGTCTTTTGCAATCAGTCGGGATAGCTTGTGGTCGTATTAACCAGCGATACAATCCACTTCATCACCTCTAACGCATCGCTTTCTCCGATCTGCTTCAAATTTCACTAGAGCCGATTTATCGTCGCATGTAAATATCATCCGGGGAATTAATCATATATTTATGTAAAATAAATTGGTTACCCACGTGTGCTTCCACTTCCTAACCTGTTAGACGGATGGCAGAGGATAGCTAGTCAATCAAGATACTCAGTATGTCTAATGTGACAATGTGTTAACCAGGATGTGCACTGAAGCGCCTGCGATAAGTTAGGGACACACTAGTGAATCATGCTTGGTAAGCCCTGTGTTAAGGTCAACACCTGCAGTCGCTTTGCCGTGTCTATGGTGTGTTAGTTCACACTCACTGGAGGTTGATCCCATGTTAGTTTGATAAGGTCTTTACCAAATGAAACGGCCGTGACAAGGATATGCACTACTGATGAGCTCTAATGAGAGTGAGACTCGAATCTAGTGTTTGTTTTCGAAATGAGCAGGCTGGAACGTCTATCTGAATGCGGCAACTGCGATTAATTGTGAATAACGTTCAATCTATATGAATTCCAGGATAGTTAATCCCGAGTTTTGATGGTTGGTTGGACATCGACTGAGAACGAAATCCACCTGAGTTTTCGATTCTCCACTAACTGATGAAGCGAACAGACAAATTCAGTAGGGATATCACCTGCTATCCATGACTTTCAAATCGTTCGACAGGTTGTAGGAAAATGCAAGACAAATGTGAAGAACTGCGATTACACAAACTGTCGAATAACTTTATAACGGCCATGCCAACATAACTGGAATCTATTGTCTACTGTCTGGACATTTCCTCACCATACGTGTTCTCATTCTTGAAAGGTAATGTTTTTAAAGTTTTACCAGCTGACAAAAGCCACACCCATATTGATCGGGAATATCTCCAGATGGATTCATTTTGCACTTTCCTTACGAACCACTTCTTTCAAAAAACGAACGAGGTTGCCGGATGCATTGGCGTTCCTTCTAGCTAAGCTACTTTATGCAGTTTCATGATGTGGCGTCCATCGACTTGACCAAGTCACATATTGCTCTTCATCTCGATTCATATCGCCAAAATAACCATCAGATTAAGTTGATTTTAACCTACACAATTCTCCATTTATTGACTAGACAACCAATTGTTATGGCAGAAAACCACAGTAACAATGCCTTATCAATGGGAACAAGTTTTGTTCATCTGACTTCTCAGGGAATGAATAAGTTTGGTTTTCATATAGATTGAAAATCACCCACAGTTGATCGCAGCGGTCGCATTCCCATAGACTTTCCAGTCGACCCATTTCGAAAAGAAGCACTACACCTTTTTCCATACTGGTTTCTCTTTTAGGCATAAGAATTTATCTTTCGTGTAGAATCCTTTCGTTTTAGTGCAGTAGAATTTCTCCATTGTATTTCCAGGCTGTGGAAGTGGTTTATGATTGGTCTAGTGAACTCATATTTTGCGGCCTTTTTGATTGCGACTGCACGCATTGGCTACTGTGATAGGGCGATAGCCGAGGGGAGACTAGAGTTGTGAAGGCCGTCATGTGGTCCAATCGGAGTATAGAGTCCAGCCCATAGGGGACGGAGAGCACGAACCAAGGAATGTTCATCAGAGCACGAAACCATTGTCTACAGTCAGTACTGTTGTAGGCACCTCTTCGCAGTGTGTAGGTCGTAATAGAACTTTCTGTCATTGCTCCGATCAAATGTAAGTTTCGGCCTCTGCTGTTGGTGACAGAAATGCAGACCTTCGTTCCTTTCAAAGAAGGTCCCATCGACCTTGTGCAAAACAAGCTGAAGTTCGTCTCATCAATCCAGCAAACAGTCTTGGAGCTCGCATAACATTCTAACAGTTGATAAACAAAATGCCGTCGTATCGCCCGGTTCTCATTGATGTTCATGCTGACGGGGACTTGACACAGCTTCTTTACGGTGATGAACCGCCCATTCAAATATCGACTGATAGTCGTTGTTGACACTTCTTTCGCAAACTCTGATTTTGCACGCATTTTAAGAAATGCGAGAGTCACTGTGGGGTTCGTGGAGATCCATTCCAGTATCGTGTCGACTTCCGGGTGATCCAAAATTTAACTTCTGTGTCCTCTTCGGGGTTGCGCCTCGTAACTGATACAATCGACATAAAGCCACTTATACGCGGTCTTGCAACTGACTCCATTTAGGCGAGCTACCATGCGCCAATCATCGCCTCTTTCGAAAGCTGCAATAATGCGTCTGCGCGTATCGGGACTGATTCGGCTGTACTTGCGTCTGTCACCCATGGCTTATTCCGACACACTAAAACGTGTTGCGAAGCCACTTGCCTGCACCCATTTTGTAGGTCACAGGATGACTGACGACATTCATTGGTTCGTGCTCTCTGTTCCCTCTGGGCTGGACTCTTTACTCCGATGGGACCACATGACGGCCTTCACAACTCAAGTCGCAATCAAAAAGGCCGCAAAATATGAGTTCACTAGACCAATCATAAACCACTTCCACAGCCTGGAAATACAATGGAGAAATTCTACTGCTTACTGATGAGTAGTCGGGGATTTGGTTAATTTCAAATTGAACATCACTCACAATTGATCGCAGCTGTCGCATTCCCATAGACTTTCCAGTCGGCCCATTTCGAACAGCAGAATCACTAGACTCGAGTTTCGCTCTCATTAGAGCTCGTCAGTAGTGCATATCATCGCCACTGCAGCCGGGACTTGAACCACGGACATGCTGTTCACGAGGCAACCGTGTTTACCACTGCGCCATTGACCTCACGTTAGGCACGACCGAATTATCATATGTGAACGCTCAACCGCTTTCGCTTGTGAGTAATGATCAGGTTGCCCGATCGTCTCGAAATGGAGACACAGTTACTGTCTGTTAACTGCAATCGATGACCCCTCCACTAGGACTTCTCTCCAGGTTGAAACCACGGAAATCATTGACTTGTTGAGCGGTATTTGACTAATGGTGAGTAGTAGGGGATTTTGATTTTCATATAGACAGTAACTGTGTCTCCTCTCGAGGCGATCGGGCACCCTGATCATTACTCACAAGTGGTTGAGTGTTCACATATGATAATTCGGTTGTGCCTAGTGTGAGGTCAACGGCGCAGTGGTAAACACGGTTGTCTCATGAACAGCATGTCCGTGGTTCAAGTCCCTGCAGTGGCGATGATATGCACTACTGACGAGCTCTAATGAGAGCGAAACTCGAGTCTAGTGCTTTCGCTTTTCGAGAGGGGCCGACTGGAAATTCTATGGGAATGCGACAGCTACGATCAATTGTGGATGTTCAATTTATATGAAAATCAAAATCCTCTACTACTCACCATGAATAAGTTTGGGAAAATTTCTTCAAAGTTTCTGGCATTCTTTAAGATGAAATTCGAAATTTTGGGCTCCAGTTATTTGCACTTCTTATGTTCTTGGGATGTGCCTGAGTTTCGGCAATAACAACAGTTCCGTACTGTTGAACCAAATTTACTTTGTCTGCGTTCATGTTAAAATCCAGTAACAATATGCACTCATGCATGGAAAAGTCAGGCCTGATTAGGCTAAATTCAAAGCTAACTAGTAAACACAATGAAATGTTCCGGAGTATGTTAATAAGCCCTCTAAACTAATCTGTATCACTGGCCCGATGTGTCTGTTTGTCAGTGAAGCTAGCCATGTGATAGATGAGACAATATGGTGAGAAGGTCATATTGCTGGACGGAACACTTGAAGGGGCAGTTTGACTGTTTTCCACTTTTATTGTGCTACCACCATATGGTTACAGCGTCGCACCTTGGTCTGTAGACTTGTGACCACTAGCGGGAAACAAAGTGCACGATTGTACCCTGGCCCTTACAAAAAGCCACGCGATACCTATACTTTTCGAGAGTGACGACGTACTAGTCAAAGTTTTGATTCATTTGTTTCAATTGACATAAATGACGGAATGTGGGTCATTCAGCAGGTATTCTAATATTTAAGACAGCAATCAGAAGCTCTTCCAAAAATCACAGGGGAGTAAGCATGACTCTAAATGTGACTTGGATTCTGGTTTCGTTGCAGATTCACTTCAACTCGAAATGAGTAGACAAAGCATCGTTTTAAACGAAGATGGGTTGACCACGTTCGTAATTTCAGTCAATTGCCGGATCAGCGTTATACATACCGCCAGTCAACAACCGGCTTTTCCTAAACTGCAAAGAAACGTTCCACTCACTGAATCCAGGTGCACGTTTACAGCCACTCAGAAGAAAGTTGTCGACAGTACGTAAGCATGTTCAGTGCTCTGTTCTCATACTTCGATTTAGACTAGAATTTGTACAGAATTGGCTGGATACTCAGTACTAAGAGCAGCGTACGTCAAGACCGATGTTTCCGTTTTATTAAGTGATGAGCAATCGAGGAATTAGCTGGTCACAATTTTAAGACTATTCATGACAGACATCAGCTTCCGCGCTCAGAAAAATCTAGCTAACTCTAACTGAAAAACAACATAGAACACAGTTTCAGTGACCGATTAGGGAGTACACTATCATTTAGGCCGACCTTTAACGTCAGTCCCCAGACATGTTAATCCCGAGTTCTACGATAAAAAAGTCTATTTGAAACGAGTGATTAAGTCAGACACAATGTAGACGTTCCAGAGAGTGGTCAGCAAAATCTCGGTTTGATTTGGCAAGAAATACTGGATGCCGGATTATGCATGTGGCGTACACCTATCGAGTTGTGGACGCTCGGTCACCTGACCCGAATTGAAAGTATCAAGCATGTGTTTACGTCCCGTGGAAAGGTACAGTATTTCTTTTGTATTATTATAACAAAATGGTGTAGATAGTTTGTATCCAATAGGTTTAGTAGGCCAGGAACCAATTAGGTTTACATAGTAGGGCTTGAGAGATCTAGGTCGTAGAGGCGAAACAGGATAGATGTGTACTTTGTGGCAGCACCGGATTATAAGTAATGTCAAGCAAATCTGATTACTTAAAACCTATACAGTACATTAATCACTTTTATCAACATATCGATACCGCCATCAACCCGGTTCACCCCATTAGTTTTCAGGATTCGAGAAGCCTTATAATATCCAGCCCACCTATGATCTAGTATAACCCCAGAGAAAAAGCGAAAATTTAACCCAACGTTTCCATTAACAGCTAGCGACGAGAACAAAATTCACAGAGTAAAAATAACTTTTTGACCGTTTTGTCATATTTTTAACAAAAAATCAATAAAAAATAAAGTAACGTAATCTGAGATCGAAGACCTACCGAACTGACATGTTTTTAATCACACGGCTTGTTTTACGAAAAGGGGATAGAAAACTGATATGTCGTACACGGCTCTGTGTTTAAAAGATTATACGTGCCCATAGAGTGAAAGTGTCGCGATCGATAGCTATACGAATGAATGTCCTCTAATGTCAAACAATCGACTGATGTAGCCAATCAATATTCGAATAAAATATGGTGCTTGGAACTCGCGGAGAGAAAGAGCATACGTGACAATAATCCACATTTGTTTTTAGCAGGTCTGTCTTGTTGAACTCGTTTCAGTAGCATGGAAAAAAAGTGAAACCTCATCTTCTAGTTAATAGAAATTGAACACAACTCACTTGTATTCAGACTAAGCTTTCAGCCAGTCTTTCTGGAGGCAACGTGCTAGGTGTGAGTTTCGAATCAGTAGTGTATTTCTTTATCATATCCGGACTTGATTCTCATGCTCATGAGAAAATTGGGTTGAAGTCAACTCCCGGTAGCCCATATTATGCATGAATGAATTATTAGATCTAAGCGTTTAGTCACATTCGCTCGTAACATGCTGATACTCACAGCTTCGATCACAGATAGTCCTTGACGAACACGCGATACATCATAAAACTCAGAAATGTCAACTTAATAACCCAGTTCTTTTCAGTCACACACACACAAATTGGTTGTTTACAGTTAAGTAAACTGTGTGTGAATTGTGTAGTAACCTCAGAGGGTGTGGTCAAAATCTATGGGAGGAGCGTGAGAACGTGGACGGATGCATGCAAGTGGCATGAAATAAGACGTCCGAGAAACGTACGTTTACACTGGATATCACCAGAGCTACAGGAAAAATATTAAGCACCTCAATCTTAAGACAGAAAATAAAAGTCACTATCTTATCCATCTACTGTACGTATGGGGGCGAATCTAATAGTGATATTATGAGGCGTGTAATCTCTATTCCGATGTGAAATGTTTATTCTGGGGGAACGGATTACCATATAATAAAGTATCCGTCCGGCATAAGTATCAAACTTAAATTATAGTTTGTCAAGGTTTTCGACGTCTTCTTGTGTCTACCAGTCCAAATTTTGCATGAGGGGAAGGGAAAGCGCATTGCGGAGATCAAAAAACAACCTATGAATTCTCTCCGAAATGCTAACAGTGGTTTGTGAAAGCCCAGGTCCAGTGTACTTCGTTCTCACTTGGTCAGTTACATGGGGAAGAAGCGCCCTAAGTCATCTAGAAAGTACATCCAGTCCATTTCAGAGCTGACAGAATACGACCAAAACGAACGACAATGGGATTAACCGCTTCCCGGCCCTTCCATCCATGTTCGCATATGAAAAAGTGGTTCATGCGAATAGTCCATCATTCCTGGTCAAATGTCCGAATAGACATAAAGCCAGCTGACAACCATTCAAACACGCAGGCAACTTGTACGTATCAATTATCTTGCTCATGACATTTATGCGCTGGCCTAACTGGCTTGTTCGATTGTTTGCCATACTTTGCACGTAGGTTGCAAACGCTTCACCACCAAACGAAGTGACATCATCAGTGTACTGAGAGTTGAGCGTATGAACTAGCTTTGAACCCATACCCCAAAACCCCTACGCACTGAAGATGTTACCTCGTATGATGGTGAAACGTTTGCAGCCTAAGTGCAAAGCTCAGCGAACAATCGAGTACCCAAACCATCAATCTGAGCTACCGACACCACGACTATCTCCAACGATCATATTTTTCCGAGTTTAACAAACAAATCGTATATCGCATCACTGTAAACGGCTGTTTACAAGGCACAATTCCCTAAAATTCCAGACGTGATTGTTTGTTTGTCTTCTTTCAAGTTGTGACCTCAAAATAATTACAAGCTTTAGGCTGCTATGTGCTTGACTGAGTAGTATCACGCAATCTTGATGCAACCGATATTAGAAAATTATTGAAGAAAATTTCCTTCTTTGTATTCAGAATGGAAAAATGTTTTGGTAGTGATTATCGCGATGAAAAAATCAGAGTAAGCGTAAGAAACAGTGCAACAAACAATGTCGTGTTTAGATATGCACCATCAGCCTAAATATATGGCGATTTTATCACAAGTTTACAAGGCGGACATTAATGGGACAAACAGAGGATCAGTATGCTAATGTGACCAGTCAAATTGATGTCAAGTTGTAACTGATACACCATTTGAACAATAGGTCCTGACAGACTTACAGGATGGGGTTTGACCAAGGCGATTCCAAAGCCTGAATGGAATATTTTTGGGTACAAAGGGGTGGGTTGTAGAAGCAGAATCCTACGTCTCACTGACAACAAGTGCATGACTTTAACTTAGCAGACTGAACGAAATGCCTCCATCACTTTGGCAAAGCGATTGTAATCCACAAGGTGTGATCTTAGGGCCCTGTTGGACGACTTCGATATGCCACTTTGAGATCAGGCTGGGTGATGTCCACGGAGCGTGAGGTCAACGTAGCTGGTCCTGCAAGATCGATTGAATGAGTGTGAACAGAACGAGGTCGCACAAATAGGCGCTTTAACTTTCAGTTGTGAGTACAAAACCGAACTGAAGGTAAACTGGGTAGGTAGTTTGACAGCGCGAAATGCTCTATTAGTCGCCTTTGAGAGTCTACGCATGACAGTTTTGGCCGAGCAGTCTGGAATTTGGGTTGCCATGTGTGATCACGGTTTCCGCACTTCTTCTAGCAGATGTTTTACAAAAAGGGCCGCTAAACCCAAACTTTGCTTACGCCACAGTTCATAAGTAGTGCTTACTCTTAAGGGACTGGAAGCTGAAATTTGGTTCGTCAGAAGAATGTGTTGGTAAATGTGCCAGTGACTACACGCGAATTAATACAAACGTTTGAGTAGTGCTTAGTGTCTGATCATTTCGAGAGGAGACTATCCTGTCAGCCCAATTTGGTGATCTCAAGAACCGAACTTCTTAGTGAAGTCGATAAGACAGAGTGCATCACACATGCCAACAGGGAATATAGAAAGTTGGTTGATATAACTTAGACAGCACTCACAACTCATTACAGATCTCATTCACACAGACCTATCGGCCGGCTTCTTTCGAAAAGAAATACCAGACTCAAGGTTCGTTCTTGTTAGAGCCTGTCAATAGTGCATACTCGTGGTACAACCATGGTCCGAACTCTAGTCCACGTCCTCAGGGAAAAAACATGTCAATAAGTGTGTCATCAGCTTTGCATTAGCCGCGACTGCATTATTACATCTGGCTGTTCAATTACACTGGGTTGTGAGTAATACTCATGGTATATGATCAATTCGAGAAGGTACACAGTACCCGTCTTTCACCCTAACGCCTGCCCTAAAGTCGATCATAATGACTTTACTTCTCAGTCACTTAGGAATGAAGCAACATATCATTCTAAAAACTGAGGGTCGAGTCAACCGGTAATCTGAAGTGGAATATCCAGCCGGACTAACGGGATGAAAAAAAGACACAAACCGATTGCCGTCGCAAGTTAGGCTCATAGGGCTGGCGATCGAAGGGGATGCTTAGTGCAAAATTCGAGAGTGAGCATTGTTGAATTTTACATTTAGGTACAGTTCGCTCATTCACAACTAAGTAAAATGTTCTTTTTGACCACCCAAGCTAGATGTCTGTTTCTATTTTCGGTCAGAAATCTCACAGGCAGTATTGAACATACGTGTTATGCCTCGTATTTAACTGGTGTCCTTTGCTGACGTACTGATTAAAGCTAGTCAGTAGTGCATATCCTTGTCTCTACCGGGAATAGAACTCCGGCCACGCTGTTCACGAGGCAACCGTGTTTGCCACTGCGCCACTGACCTCACGTTAGGCACGACCGAATTATCATATGTGAACGCTCAACCACTTTCGCTTGTGAGTAATGATCAGGTTGCCCCATTGTCTTGATAGGAGACACAGTTACTGTCTGTTAACTCCAATCGATAACCCCGCGATTAGGACTTCCTAGACAGGTGGAAATCTCCGATCTCATTAAACCTGCTAGGCGATATTTTAGATTACTGATGAGTAGTCGGGGATTTGGTTTATTTCAAGTTGGGAATGCGAAGGCTGTGACCAATTGTGGAGAATGTTCAACCTGAAATAAGTCAAATCCCCGACTACTCATCAGTACTGATTAAAGTTAAAGGTGTAGCTTCGGAAAGCTTGTATTCAGCAAAGATAGTACAAGACCTAACAGTCAAAGCAATCGTCTGTTCCTATCTGTTTCATTTAGACAGCCCACACTGTCTTATTGACCAATTACATCACAGTACTTCATTCGCATTAACCTGACCCGCCGTGAGCTAACAGCCCCAAAATCCATCCTTACGAAAAAAAATGAGTGGGCATCTAGTGGATAAGCACTAAAGTTGACCTAGAATTTAATCGAATAGAACATATCTAACTAAAATTTTACTCTGTAAATCCACGAAGTCATTCTGTCAGCATCATTAATCAGATTCAACCTGAGAGCGTCCAGGATGCTGAACTCACTGATCATTGTTTAACCATTTCTGAACAAAGTATTTACAACGTGGGTTCAAGTGTCCAACAAAAACCTATGAAATGCCGTCTTTAATCTCATCGTGGGCCGTCTCCAACAAGAACGAACATTTGTCAGAGTACGAAAATGTACCCAGCTTTATTAAGCAATTAGTTTTCACTGTATCAACCATAGTGTCTAAATCTTCATATTGTATCCAATAAGAGACTAAGTGCGTGACACTCACCTAGGAGGAGGTAAACCCTACAGATTGGTGGAAAGTGCTCGGTTTCCACACCACATCAACTTGTGCTACTGTTATCCACGTGTTCACAATGATGGCGAAAACACGTAGTGCATATGCGAACCCTCATCATTCATGACATCGTGAAAACGTCTTATGGTCGACAAAAGAGAGGGCTTGAAATGTGTGTACGTGCTGTTGCTGTACGGATTATACACAAACATGGCCTGTGTGGAACACGTGTAGTGATTCTTAGCACTTAACTATCGGTGCCTCAATCAGTTAGCCTGTTTCAAATGCGTTCATTATGGACAACGCGATAGGCTGCCGACGCATATTAGAGGAGGCTGCAAGGTCGCAACCGATAACCGGGGTGACAAAAAAGCAAAAACTTCGCCGATTGGATCGCTTACTCTGCGTCTCCCGCACCACGCATTATCCAGTACAGCCGCTAACAAGAAGTACTCGTAAGGCGGCCAAGCGACAACATGGTCATGGGTTATGAAAACACTGATCGCTTCGCTGACCAACGTTACCAAGTGTCGTCCACCATGAATACGAGTTCGCGACCACACACAAGATCGGTCAGGGACTTCCCCTATGACGGTAGTGTACCGCAGCGAATGACGCTGAGGCTATATACCCTTCACGTGAAAGTCCACTATTATTTTCTATATATACTTGTGGTCAGTCACTAATCCGCCATTTAGTGGACAGGCGTCGGAAACAACGGTACCTTTGAGGCGTCGATAGGGTCGAAAATATGCATACGCACGTGTATGGTACCGTCTAAATTTACGAAAACGATTCAATAGAATCTACATGATTACAAACCGTATCGACCAACTCGATTCTCAGATTGACCACAGAGAAATTTGCTCACCTACCCGCCTTAGCCCATGCACACACAACACAAGCTTATTGTATTGTAACGTAAAAACGAAACAGTCACAGAATATTAAAGAAATCTCGAAGCAAAGGCTGTGTTTTCATTTCAGAAAAACCATACGCAAAGTTCGGATGTTGTCACGGACAAGGATGGAATCAAATGCAAAGCAGCTTGGGATAGTAATAACAGCACATTAGCCCGGCACTTTCAAGCTTCTCCTCTACAACACAGAACCGTTTACTCAGAATATATTTTCCTCATACATCCAGGACCTACACCCATTTAGATCATTCGGACATCGTTGTCAGATTTACTGCCGACTTCCTTCCGTTAGTTTCTGGCACATATGCTTACCAAGCATTAGAATGAGTAAAACGATTACGCACTGATGATGTCACCTCGCTCGGTGATGAAACGTTTGCAACTTAAATGCCAAGCTCGGCGAACATACCAATACCAAAACTATTGGTAGTTGTTAGCTATGTATTCGATCTGTTATTTTTCAGCTGCAGAACGTCAAACAGTCATAACACCCAAGCTGCCGGAAGTTCTCTACAGTCCGGCTTGAGATACGGGGTAAAAAGTGTACATTGTCTATCAGCTGAGCATTTAGGTTTATACCAAAAAACTATGCCTAGTTGAATTACTCTCCGTAAGACAGACGATCGAAAATTAGCCAGGGCCTAGCACACTGATCATTCGAGTACACTAGAGATGATCCAACCGAAAACAACACACGAGCACGGATCAACTATGCAAGCAAAAAGGTGGCTGCCTGTAATGATCGCAACACCTAAGTGAACATTGTGTTAATTTTGTTTAACAGTATAGGTAAGTGTGCTGTGCATACTATTGACTACATTACAATTTTGTTAGTTCACTCGATGCGTTATTACTACTGCACAGAAACTAGTTCTGGGCTTGAGCTAATTACATTTACGATTACTATTGCGTATTTGAAACTATTACACCATCACATGTGGTAGAAATATGAAAATCTCCACAGATTATAATTGAATGTAATTATATACCCCCAGACCCATTAAAAATACGTAATGCCAGAAAAGTGATGCAAAAATACAGCCACCTCGGTGTCTTAGACCGAGAAAGTTCCCCTTGAAACTAACGAAGCATTGACAAGAGTAGTATGGACCATAGCACGGCGACGTCACTCCAAAGTTGATACTGACACTTCCAAGGGCTCACGTGCCACAGGGGTTAGTAGCAACCTAGAGAACAGTATGTCTCCAAATTGGACTTTATACACTTTTGATGAGGGATAACAAGCGCAACGTCGTTGGCACACTGTATCTAATAAGATCTCCGGAAGCGACTCAATTGCACTCTGTTGATGGAGCCGTTACATTAGCGGTAAAATGGGTGGTAATTTGAACGGGCAAAAATGTCACAACAAATAAAAAAAGTGAAGCGTGTGAGATACGGAAAAACAAATCAGAGTAAAAATCCGTAACAAGGACATCACAAACTTTTATTCTTCGTTATGTCACACAGCGGCTTCAACTGTCCTTCGGACGTCAGACAGGAAGCCGAGAGAGTTCTACTGGTTTCAGTGTCAAAGCCTTTATGGCCCGAATCCCAGTTATATGCTGATTAGTAGGCCATCGCTTTTAGCTTGACTCACTAACCACAAGCACGGAAGATGTAACGAGAGGCAGACTAACATGCATGAAATTCGTCCAAGTCAATGAATTTTGTAGGACGAGATTATTACGGTGAGTGGTTGATAGAGTCCGTCCGTCCCGAAGATGCGTTCTTTACACTCTCTTTGACCGAATACCAGTTAAGTATACTGCACTTACACGTGTATGACCTCTAGGCAAATGACAAAACAAAACGGACAAGCACAGCAACATGGTCCGAGTCCAGGGAGTTGTTCCAAAATGTACAAGTCTTTAACAGAGTGGCCCCATCTGTGACTGACCACTATGTGATCGAGTTGTGTCCATGACTGAGAAGTACAGAGAGGTCTCCATGTAACACACTGTCTCTTCTTGGGTTAAAATGCGATGCTCGAAATACAGACTTTGAGAAGCGTATAGCTGTAGCAGTCTTTCACCACTGTCAGTGCGCTGTATCCGGACACCAAATCTATCTCTCAGCTACCTCTCTTCTGGAGAAAGACGACCAAACTGAACATCGGAATCGCCTTCTAGTATGATGATATCAGTGTACAGTCGGCTTGAGAAGATCAGTGAGTGTGTCGTAGAACACATCTTTG
>LUCH01002444.1:19514-85739 GCA_013368495.1 Paragonimus heterotremus
GTGCAGTTATCGAACGGCGCGTCCGGTATGATCAGATTATCC
Organism: Paragonimus heterotremus; assembly: GCA_013368495.1. Classification (NCBI taxonomy): domain Eukaryota; kingdom Metazoa; phylum Platyhelminthes; class Trematoda; order Plagiorchiida; family Troglotrematidae; genus Paragonimus; species Paragonimus heterotremus. The sequence continues at coordinate 19,557 of LUCH01002444.1, forward strand.
ACTTTCCTGATCGCGTCCGGTCGACTCTGATCCTGGCCCCTGTAGTCGGCACGGTACATGGTGCTATTTTGGATCGCTCCCTGAGGTATTGTTATGTTTTCAGTTGGTTTTATCAGTTCAACTCTTTCCGTACGTTCTCCTCTGTAGTTGGTTCTATAATCGGTACATGTTCGCAGATATCCTTCATTAATACATATGTTATTGCTTGGTTTAGGTGGAAGTGGTTGTGGTTCCAAGCTGCCTTTGAATGTGCTTCTAGAGTCTGTGTAGTTGCTGAATGGTCCATCCTCGGGTATTATAATGTCTTGCGGTTTATATGCATATGTTCGTGTTGTTTCCAGTCCTCTATAGTCGTTTCTGTAAGTGGTACAATTGCCCATATCTCCCACACAGTGGTCATAATTGCACTGGCAGCACGCACAAGGTATCTCCAACATGTCTATTTTGCCACTTTCGGGGAGGATTCCACTGAATTCACGTTATTCCAATAGGAATCAGATGCTGCTATCCGCTAACACATTAGTGGTCTGGTTTAATGTTGGCAGATGATATTTAACTTCAAAATGGGTATCTCACTTTTCACTGATCAATGATAACTCGTCCACGTGATGCGTAGCACGTGACCTTGTGTATATGATAAAGACATTGTTGTGAATTGCCGCCCGCGCATTACATGCACACTGTCCGTTTCAGATTGCGGTTGTTTATACGAGGAGATAATGAAACCTAACTAACCTGTCTACGTTCATGTGCGATTTTCATAGGACCAGCGGCAAATGGGAACTTTGTTGACTGCAGGTTCCAGCCTTTCTATTATGTTGTTTTTGGCTTATTGAAGAGAATCGTTGAAAAGTAACGTTGTTTACAGCTGCGCCCAATGTGGTCGTAATTCGTTTAAAGTGGTTAACAGATGCATCACATTCAACTGATCAGAGGAATTCAATCTAAACTGATCAATGGGCTGACTGACATGATTTAGGATTGGGCTACGCTTTCTGACACTGGGAAATGATTTTCTTTATTTCGTGTTCGAACTTATGACTCTCATCCCAGGAACCAAAGTTGCTTCCACGATCACTAAATTCTGAAAACTACGGTTGTTTCGTTGAGCAAAGTCATAAACTATCGTTGGAAATTTCATGACCACTCAGACTGCTGGTTGGAACATGATCCAGAATATAAGTTTGTCTCAGTCGTTGGCATGTTTGTATCCACATTGTTTTAAGCTTTTCCACAGGATCTTACTTAACACGGTGCTGCTTAACCTTACATTTGATGGACTTTCTTCTGGAATACTTCTCGTTACTTTTGCAATGAACGTCAGCCTGCAAGCAACGAACCAGTGAGCGTACCAGCAAACAAGTATGGATGAATTACTTTTTGTTGTTCCCAGAAAAATTACATTTTATGGGGTTGCTACACGCCCACGTGTTAATGAGAACGATGCGGATTCCTGACGCTTGTTTAAAATTCTTTGGTTCATTTTTGTTGTTGTTTAATTAACACATCACAGAATCAACACTTGACCAAACTTTGAAGTAAATGTCCTCTATGCTCGAGGCATACACACTGATGATTCTGAAAGGTGCTTCCCGTGATAAACAGCCTTGTCTCCGGAAACATAGCGATCAGTGTTCCAGATCCAATACTTTATTTAAGGGTTAAGTTGAACGTCCTAGAGTAGCCGCCCTTGAAAATTCGTCTATTTTAGGAATTTTCCTCCACGTACAACACTCTTCAAGTTTGTAAAAAACCTTGAACTGAAAAAAATTCGATCATTTTATGTTTCATACTCACATTTAACCGCGCATGATAGCAAGTAACAAACTCTTCGAATCTCTCATAGAGTTCGGTAGGCTGTTAGACCACCACATTTATTGAATAGTGCTCAATGAAACCATCATTTTCAAAGTGAACATAGTAAACTTCATATATTGCTAGAATGAATAAAATCCCTATTTATCTTTAGGCTATACTTCACACATTTAGTTATTTTGGTCGATGAAATTAAGTTTTGTCGGATACAGTTGGCTGGCGTGCTGTTAGATACGCGGTAAGTTGTACGTACAGCATGGGATGTATATCAGATATTTACTTTAATTATACAGACACCGTTGTTGACTACGTAGATATGTTATAAACATTCCTACCTTAATGGTTTACGAACTATTCTCAAGGTCATCGCTTTAACACCAAAGACAACCGTGCATTTCCGAATTGGCACTGTACGACTATCATTAAGCCGCAAGTCACAGTGTGCTAAATACTATTCTTATCGATCAATATATATGTGTCGAAAATGGGGAACTTTGAACCTGCCTCTAAAGTCGGGGAATCAGACAAATCTGGATGACTTCTTATACAAACCAACGATCCGACCAAATGAACTGGTTTAGGAACCAAAGAATGGTTAGCTGCCAGAGGAGGCGAATGCAACTGAACACTCCATTGGTGTTAATAATTCCATGTGCTTATTCCCAGGTAAGCTTTGCGTTGTTTTTCGAACCATTGCTCTAAGTGTACTGACCAACATTTTTTTAAATTGTCATTTGTGTTTAAGTATAGTTACGAACCCTTTGATACAATCTGGAAATTTCCTGAGTCTACCAACACTACTCACTAGTCATTGCAAATACCAGCCAGGCAGTCAAACAGGTCAACCACCCTTTCAAGCCATGTACGGCAAAAGCTGCCGGTGAACCAAGACTTCGGCCGAACACCAAGGTCTCAACTCACAAAAAAAGATTGGCAAATGAAAAAAGGGAGTTGTTTACGCCAGTAAAAAGAAACTCGGATAGGAGACAAACGGCTCGCAATTTCCAATGGCTCGAATGTCAGTTATGAGAAATACCGGACTACAGGTATCTAAAGTAAAGAAAACTGCTACCAAAAAGGGAAGAGAACCACATACAACGATCAGTTAACAAGGAATTGTTTGTTATAAGTAACAAAGAGTGAAATGTATGACAGTCAGCTGAGAAGACACTAAGACTCACCAGTGACTAAATACACTTGAGAATCTAGTACGTCAAATGGAGATCAGACGGAATTTGTTGGCACGGAAGAGGTTGGAGGCCAAGTTTTTGAGAAGTGTAATGGATAACACATAACTTCAGTGAGAAGTAAGTTGTCTGAGTGCTTATATTAGGGATTACTCCTTTTATTAGCAAGAGAAAGAGATAAAACTACCACTCATCTTGTGTACGGAAAAATAGGAAAGGATGTCCAACATCGGAGTAGTTGCCTAATGGAATGTTGTTCGACTAGATAAGGATCAATGTAACCACTGCGTATTAATGTGTTTTTATTCTGAAGGATGAATTTGCGTACAGTATGTGTCAACTTTCATGATGAACTTATTGATTCCAACAGCCTTCCGGTCACAAAACAGAGAAAAGCGGCACACACTTGTCTCCGTGTGAATGGCTACAAACTGACCAACCAGTGTGCGCATGCAGTCAAATAGTTTTCCGTATTGCGCTTCTAGTGATCCCAGTATCTGAGATTTACATATGCAGGGGCTCGCTCATGATTTTTCCATGTCCCGATTGGGTTGAAAGCGTGCGAGATGTCACACACGACGCAAACAATACTGTTGCCATTCCCGCTCGTTAGAACAACGAGTAGACATACCTTAACCCTAGCAAATCCTGCAGCTAAATGGAGCATCGCATAGTACTCAGATTTAAAGACTGCAGGGAGGCAAAGAGATGCTTTTTAAGCTTCCGAAGTCAACAACTCATCGAATAAACTACTTAGTTCTTTTAGTGTGAACACTGCAAACCGTCTATTATTAGAACATTACTTTTTCTTTTACCCGGACCATAATTGTAAATAAAATACCTAATTGTTACTGTGTATACACGCTACATTTTAATACGCGTCGATGTGCTCTACGGTCAGATATCTTGACATGTGTACACCATTCGTATTCAACGAGATTTTCCGGTCAGCCTCTTTGGGGCAAAGACTTTAGGCTCGGGTTATGCACTCGTTACCACCAAGGGATTTGGGCTCTGGTTCACGAGTTTGCATGATGAGCGTGTTACACACTGCATCGCTGATGTCACATTAGTCGTGATCGAATTACCACATAATTTTTTGCTACAATCGTTTGAATAGTGATCATGCCCAGTGTGAAATCATCACATCCTTCGACTCACAAGTGCGTTATTCAGAGTTTAACTCCCAAAGAAAGACAGAGGTGCTCACCACTGCCAGGCTCTAGATTGAGGGACATTTGAGTCTTGTGCTTCCAAAGAATTGCGCAAAATTCATCTGAATACGAGCAAACGTGGGCGGTATCCAACCCTTAGCAAGCAAAATCTTTGCTTACCAGAAGTACCTTGGCATCACACTCCTTATCTAGCACTAACAATTTTTTTCCGGGGTTTGACATCTCACACTTTTGTTAGTCATTTGAAAATGGTTTACAGATAGCAAAATTTAAGTTTCGTTTATATATATGTTCTCCCTCACATATTACACCGAATTTCTATTATGTTTGCTGATCTTCTCGACGATGTTGAGCCTATGAGCTGTTCAAGTGCATTTGTCTAAATACGCCGGAACCTAATTCAACTCATTTATTATAAACACCACGGTTCGTGATAAATCTGACCACGAAATATCACGAGAGAATCGTGATATTTTGTTATGACAAATAGTTGTGCACAAAAACAAACACACATAGACCATCATATGAACCGTCTACTGGTAATGCGGTGTCACACGGACAGTGAACATGCAGGGGAGAAAGTGATTTGGTCACAACCGTAAAATCCGGTCGGGATGTGCATACGGTCGACCGTGTTTTCTTTGTTTGATGTAATCAATCGATGTTCACAAACGTCTGTGGATGAAAGGTCTGGCATACACTGGGTTAATTTTTCAAAATGACTGTCTAATGAGCCAATAGGGATGAGAATACGGTACTTCACGGAAATGTTTGTCCGACTGATTTTGTTAAATGTTTAAACCACTGTTCGTATATATCCAAAGAGTTAGATCGCAACTATTTGTCTTGTTATCTGGGTAACAAAAGCAGTTAGTTGGAAAAACGGTTGTTTGTGCCACCTGACGCATGTGTTTCTTTCAACTTGATGGGTGCACACAAAGTAAAATTCATCAGCTGGTCTGAGGCTTGTTCACAGTGCGAGGAATTCGAGTGAAAACGGCAAGTTTCTTCACTGTAACTACGTCAAACCTGAGCATCGTCTAGTCAGTGGCGAGGTTTTGTAGAAAAAACCGTTTCTTATCCCTTGAGATCAACACTGATTATTTAAACTGATCACGTGATACGAAACAAAAAGCATCGAATTCGTTTTGTAGACCAGCTGACGGAAGTATGTGAGTCAAACATCACGTGTTACTGTATCCGAATGGGGCTTGGGCACGCAAGCGCTGCCTATCTCATGCTTGCAAAGCCTGTTTGATCTGGCACAGTGACAGAAACAGTAGATCAGACGGCACAGTGGCCTAAACAGCGAAGTTGCAAAGTGGAGGCTAAGCTCACGGGCAATGGTAGAACGGGTACCAGCTGGGTACTCATAAGCTAATTTATGGTAGGAAAACTCCACACCATGTGTCTCATCATAGTACATCAATAAAACGATCTCGTCTTCAAAGAAGTAAGCGTCATTCAATGCTCATCCTCAACACAAACTCCATGATAGTTTTCTCCTGGGTTGCACTTATCGGGCGGAGATAACCTGAACAAGGTTTCAACTAGGAGTCTATCGCAGTCCATGCTGAGATCCTAAATGAACATTGTCGCTTGTGATAGGGAGTCAGTCAGATCACTGAACAAATCTAGAAGTCCTAGGGTTGGATTGAGAAAGAGGATTTGAAAATGTTTATATGCCAAACACTTTGGACGTTCTTTGTTGCAATCACTGCAAATTGATCATGTGATGAGTCGTGATAATTCAACTACTGGTTGGCGACATCCAAAACTGATTAGCCTATCACAATGACCGAAGCCAAAGAACGCCTGAGCTTAACCATCACCACAAGTTGAGTTGCACCACTTGCGGTTCCACCCACACACTAAAATAGTAACGAATCACGTGTCGACGAAAATATTCCATTTCTTCCGAGGGAACTCGTCTGAAGATTGGTCAGTTGGATCGTATCCGTATAAGTAAACTCTTTAGTTTGAAAAGATCGTCTAGTCCAGAATTGGCGGAACTCTGGAATCCGTACGCACACGTATATTTTGACCACAGGGAGCCACAGAGCAAAACCTTAACAACCACCCAAAGGTATGTAACCCAACAACTCTCGCTAGTCTTTCAAAACACTGGAACACAACAGATGAATCAAAAAAAATCTATGCTATGCATATAGAAAAATCTGAGAATCAACAAGGCAGTAGCAATTGACATAAAATTCGGAACGAAAATGTACCATAACTCACAAGGGGAACGAAAAAAACGAACGCGTAAATCAAATCAAGTATAAGGCCGATTGCAACGTGACGAAAAGTCGATGGATCAACTGTGTCAGTTGTGCAACGGGTGCACTTGAAGACTGTCGATCAGTTGGGTGGGTGAGAGTTTGTGTTGACAGATCAAATGCACGGCCGTGAACAACGGAAACTGCGTCAACCGATTACGGCTTTTCAGAATTTTATAGATCTAGTGAGAGCATGGGTCAAAAATGGGAGTTGGAAATGAAATTACATTGTACATGTGACATCATGTGTACAAACATCGTCGTTCCCTTGATATATATATTTCCGGTTTGTGTGGTACACTGGCATCAATAACCGAGGAACAAAAATTGCTTACTGCAATAAATATGAACGGATCCGCTTCAATAACACCTGATCGTGACTTTGTGCCTCAGAAGGTAGAGTGCCGAATATAACTGAGGTGCGGATTCGAATCCGGTTCATATATTTTTTAGAGATTCGAGTCTCAGAAGAATTGGACGAAGTATATCAATCTACTCATGAGTAGCAAAACAGAATAGTACCCAGCTGTTGCCGCGGCTGATACCGACAGGACAGTTAACTTTATTAGACAGTCATTTCCATGGGAAAAATCGAGCCCAAATGTGAGATTTACAGTCTTGGTTTGTTTGTAACTAAGTAAGATAATAGACACAAGCTGTGCAAGTGGCTTCGGATTCAGCTGAAGTTCAACTCCGGCGCATATTGCTTGATGAATGAGAAAGCCTAAAAAGATCTTTATCTATAACGATGTAAGTTATGAGGAATTTGCAATAGATGAATATAGGCCAGAAAGGAAAGCAACTCGTTCACAGACGAAACACGATTTTAGTACACTGTTCATAATTCTGAACACTCCGACGAACAGTCGACTACTCACTCATCAAACGAGACATCATTGATGGTCCTAGCTATAATGAAATGACTGTGACACTATTCAAGTAGAAGGTTACCAAAAAGTGCTTAATAACAAGAACTTGGTTCCGATTGAGATGCCGAACATGATCGAACCGACTAACCATTTTGACAGTGATTTCACTAGGGTAAAATTGTACCACACCCGGATATACAATGATATACTTAACAAGGATCACCTATCCTATAAGATTCATTTTGTTCTACAACATCAATTTTTTCTTCTGTGCTCTACCACCTCTTAAAAGATCGCTTGATCTTAACTACCGATAGCAACCACTATCAGTCTCGTAGTTTTATCTGATATGTACATACAAACAATGAACATTAATTGATCAAAAAACTGCTCGCACTTGACTGCAGAATGTTCAAACATTGTAGTTTCGGTACTTTAGATCGGTGGAATTGAAATACATACTAACAAAATTCAAATCAAGACGACGGAAATAAAAGACAACAGACTTTATGGTATATATGTGTATACTATGAATTCAAATGCTTGGTGATATATATATATATATATATATTCGCATATCACAGAATTCTGACAAGTACGTATGCACTTTCTGAAAACGAAAAGCCATTTTTGTACAAATGTAGTCAGGCCGCTTACATTGTGGAAGAATATACATTTCTGTTTTTGGGAGAAACGGCTTAGATAGTTATTTTGAATCAAGAAAAGGAATCCTTAAGAAATTTTGCCTAAAAACTTGCAGTCAGCAAGACCCCAGTTTTGAGGATCTCAGCTATCCGAGAAACAATGAGTAAACAGATCGTAAAGCAAACACAAATTAATCCACAAACAGTTTAGAAATACCAACAAAAAAGTGTATACGCCATCTTTGCAACTGTGCAACTTCAAGATGTTACCGGTTTTTTGAAACCAGTTGTAAAGAGTGACTGCAGATATTGTTCATGAATTAGGCGATGAAAAAAAGAATCCATGCTGATAACAGTTTGTGCTCCAAATCCCCAGTACATTCTTCTCTTAACAGAAATGACCATTGGACAATAATATATTTATTATGTCGGCCGAACATCGGATTGTTAGGGAACTGAGATGCCTTTGCTAAGGTTGACAAAGTTTGTACTAAAATCGAATCTTCAAATATGGTGCTTATAGGGTTCACTCGTACCTGCGTCTTTTCTCCGAAACAGTATGTTGACCTACTGCTAAATGTGAAGGTAAACGAGAAGCTTTGTAAACAAATAAAGAATACAAACTTTCTCCGAGTAATAAGGCCAAATTTTTTTTATACATCCTTTTAATTTTAGACATTGGATCGTCAAAGATGAATGAATTATGGAACTACTCTCCAGCTAGAATCTAATCCATCAACAGAGGCCATGTCGGCTATTCCTTGTGAGCGAAGCCTGTCACAAAATGTCACGTACTTGGATAATACGTCAAAAAATCAAAGGCAACTAGGGTTTAAACGGTACAAAGAAGTCGTAATTTATTAGAAAAACAACACCCTTTTTAAAGAAAAATTACAGTGATACCACTGGCCAATGTTGTTGTATTTTGACTGGTCCGTTCGTCATTGTTTTTGACGACAGTGATTAAAGGAACTCGGCTGTTTTCAAATCCAACAAGCATTGGAAAAAAGTGTTTTAACCATCATCTCTTACAGACAAATTCAACGTAGAAGCTCCTCGTCGTTCTGACTCATCGATGTTGGTCGACCCCAGCGTCATTCACAAAACAATCTGTGTGTGTGCATTGGCTGGTTGAGTGTTCTCCTGTCTATTCTCATTACATGTATGGGTTACTATACCGGGAAAATATCAGTGCTGAGGAGATTACATCGTCAAAGATAAAAATGGCAGTTCACCTTAACATAATCATGGTGGTTTGACTTCAAAAAGTCAGTTAGAAGCTATTCAGCTAATATTTGAGTCCACCTGAACCACCGTGCCGGTTGCTTCTTTCAGTTGTAGCTACTCCGTAAGTGCCTACTCTTCTGTGTCTCATACGATCGATAACGAAATACTGCGATATTCAGAGACCTACTGAATACTGCGAAGACTTCAAAGCATCGGTGAACCACTGTTTTGAGTTGAGCACTGCAAACAGCTTGATAGTCTGCCCTCTCAGCCTTCCACTCGGCATGATGTCCGCCAGTAGTCGATCACTAGAACGATACCTCAACCGACTTATAATGCTTGACCCTGAGTCACCGAACGTGTTGCACGTAAAAGATTGCTGTTTAACTCCATCACAAATGGTTGGAATGAGACGCACGCGGTTTGATCCAATACTGAATAGCGTTCATGGAGAGGTAGGTCCTTGTGAACGAGGTTGATGAAATTGGATGCTGTCCACAAAATGTACACACAATTCCGACTATCTACTAAGTCCAGAAGAACTGTTTTTTGAAGGACTATATGCGCCTACCTTTTACTAAGTGCTAAAATAGTAGTGTTTGAAAAGAATTGTTCTTCCACTATAATTCTGGGCGATCATACTGGTAAGTGCACAGATGAAAAACACAAACGTAGACGGGGAATCGGCAGAAGTGTCACTAATTTCATGGAAACAATGCCCTGGGTAATAGAGAGGGATATAAGTGAGCAAGAATGCTAAAATGTGTTCTTACTACTTCAGCATACTCTGCCCCGTTTACACAGATACGCCGACGTCTCAATGGCGGCTGTTCAAAGTTGTCCACGGAGGCGTGACGTTCAGCGGCTAGACTGCGGCCCAAAATCATGTTCATCAGATCCATATCTGAGCCGAGGGCAGGCGGTTGATCTGAGCGATGGGACATACCTAGGAAGGAACACAAAGAAAAGCCATGAGGATACATTTAAACCATTACAGTTAAAACCAAGGTTTTGTCATAAGGCGATCGTGACGATTTGATAACTTGGTTCCCATGAGAGCGACTGAACCAAGACTACTCGGTGGCAATTTCACAACCAAGACAATGTTGGGATGAAGCTAGCACAGCATTAATACGGTGTAATTGAATCACGGTGGTTATGCCAACCAATAATTTATGATCCTTTCACGAAGACCTAACACTCCATATACAAAAAAAATCAAAACCCAAGGCTGATAACAGGCGGGCAAAAATGCGGCGGATCATTACGAAATGTGGAATTAATCAATCAACTTCTTGAAACAAGCGCTAAGTACGGGAGAAACAAAAAAATACTTATGCACAAAAAATAATACATGCATGTTAGTAGTCAACATGCAGAATTTTTTGTCTAACATCGAGTGGTGATTACGCCTAGACAGAGGCACTCACAGGAATGGGGGCTCGAACTCGCGACCTTGTGATCGATGTCAATAGCACTGAACCATTGCAAGCTTTGGAGGTTAAAATGAATGCCAAACCACTCGCCCGCGAGTTATTCAGTTTACGTGATAATCATGATGCTGCTGCCATTTTCCTTATCCCGATATTCAACTAATGTCGATTTCAAACGGTAAAGAATGATGGCTAGTAACTGATTACTTCAAATAATCAATCAATGATTAATACGGACACGTAGGTGTCCTAAAACCATGACTAAATAGCCCCGGTGAGGAGGTGAGGAACCTAACTAATAAAAACTCGAGACCTGGAGCGAAAGACTGTGATTCAACACTTGAAATTTGTAAACAAAAAATTGATTCCTAGGCGGTTTCTGTTGCCTAACTCCATTAAGTATCGTTAATCTACAAACAACTCAGCAAACACAACGACAGTAGTCATAGCACCAACAGTCTGAACTATTTTCTCCAACGTCTTCAACTGAACGCCAGTCGAATCGCGAAACATAAAAATCCGAAAACGAGCGCGATCTGCTGTGGTGACTGGTAATAACTACCATCAGTCTCGTACTAATTCACAATTTTTCTATTAGGCGGTCAGGTGTGCTGTGTGGTAAACCACACATGATTAACTAAAAATATGTACTTAAGGGTTGAGGGGGAGCAGTAAAATTGTTTCATCCCAACCACTAAAGGCTAATTTTCTAGCCTGCGGATATCATCCTTTGTATAAGGTTAAAGTTGTCAACATCTTCCACAACTTCAACCATCAGCGACCACGGTTAGCAGTCGTGGAATAGAGATGTTCTAACAGTGGTCTGATAGATACACAATTGTAGTTGGAAACTCTCTGATATTTCTACAATACGCAAGATACATATATACAAATAATTCATTTTGCATGAGCTGTGTTTGTTCTTTCCACCCACTGGTTTGGGCAGTCAATAAGGTACTGGCTTTGCACACATAAATTAGTAAACGGCACAGTCAGCTCATTGAACGTGCGAATGTAACAATATAAGCAGTAATGCAAACATAATTATGCATACATTATTAAATAATATACGTATTAAATATATACGTATATAATATATATATATTAAATAATTTTAACGCCGTTTTGGAGTTTGATTTGGATTCATAACAATTTGCATTTGTCTGTCCTGTATGAGACTTTGTGTTATCCTCAGTATACAAAATATGATTCAACTTGATTGAACAGTTGAAAGTGGGTCCCCCCCCAGAAAAAAACAGTTACATTCATTATGCTCGAGCCAAAATTGAACTGAGCACAGACTAGGACATACTTACGAAGCAACGCTCACATAATCAATAGACGAACCACATGATATGAAACGGAGCCATGACCTAATATTTCACTCCATTAAGTTAGATGGTAGTGTTATGATCCAAGAACACGGATGGCACAAGGGTTGTTTGTTCGGCAAAACAATACATGGGTTATGCATGTAAACAAAACCACACATTTGCACGCGGTATTCGGCCTCAGACTGTCTCGGCTGCCACAAACGTCAATGCTCAGCTCCATTAAGTAGCAGGGACCATTATGAGCGATGCTGCACTTTGATGATCCTTCCTGCATTCTTCCTGTGGCTTGTACGACGTCAAAATATATACTCTGCACCTACTACTGAACAGCCGCGTTATGAGTAGTATAATATGATAGCTCATCCTCACCACAGTAGTAAGGACATTTTTCTCATACACTGATGGTGGAGAAAATATCGCCACTATGAATAACCATTAAAAAAGTCAATATCGAACACAGGCTGCCTCAAATAGTAGGTTTATTCAATAGATGAAAATTTTTGCCATGAACACAGAACATGAAGTGCAAACGGTTAGTTCGAATAATGGCGGATTGAAATGATCCTCTATCTCTAATGTGACGTGTAGCCGAAGAGGCTCTCGGGGGATAGATTCGTAGTGAGTAATTACGCAAAAAACGTGAAACGCGTGAAGTTACAATATGGATGGCATGCGATTTAAGTAACAGCTACGCTTGGAATGTGTAAGTTCATGCAGACAAGACAGCTTGTGACGTTCATGACGACGGAGACCATTCAAGAGGCCTTCTTAGATGAGGTGATGTGATCGAAATGAGTGTGCACAAAAAAGAAGAGGCGAGCAACATCCATAACGAACTCCAGTCATGTTACGGTGAAAGGGAACGCATTTTTGAGGAATAGAACACAAAATACTCTGTTAAGTAAACTATAAACTGTCAGCGCAACGTCCGTAATTCGATGACAGACAGACCAATTGTTTATGCCCTTCGTTTAGACAACTGGGATCCGCTATCTGTGTTCACTGGATGGGAGGGAAGATAAGATTGTCAAATTGAGGTCAGCGCATTCTGCTCATATCGCTTAGATACAAACAAACAAACCGGATGAGCATCGTTTAGTCGGATTGTTTTTGTTTTCCTATCAATCAATCGGGCTGGCTCATAGTATGTTTTGAAACTCGTAAAACAGTGCACAACCTATTCTTAACACATTTGTAAGTCTTGTTTTTTAAAATGTCCAGATGTACATAGTCAGAGGAGGAAAACTACCTGTGAAAACTACCTGACACTGATTTTAAAATTCACGTATGAAACTTCTGCCATGTTCACTGCAGATAATATAATACATTTTACGATCAAGTAGTTTGTTGATATTTTTATGTAAAAATTTTAAAAGTGCTTGAAGACAAAACGTTCGGATTGGTTGGTATATCATTGTGAAACCGAAGCTCTTAGTCACACTCGTATGGATAAGGAATGTAGATTTCTGGAGTAATTGAGAAGGTTTAATAATTTTCTATAAACTACTATGAAGCATTCTTGAGATTTCTGACATTTCGGAAATTGCGATTACACTTTTCCGATCTTATCCTCGTAGGTGATATAAACTGACTTGACCTAGATAGTTCGTGAACGCGACTGTACGGCGAAACTCAGTAACATGACTTTAGATTAGTTTGGAGGAACATTGATACAAATACAGTTCTCATGGTCAGCATTCTTGAAAGACAGGACGGAGGCCACCAGCAGCGGCAACAGACAACGTTAACTTATTCATTCGTCAAGTAGATAAACAAACGGTAACGGTGACCAAAATAACCTTTTTGGGGGAAAGCATAACTATTGTATGCAGCTGACTCACGAACACAAATATCTCAACGAATTAAAAGGCCGACCGCAATTGCTGGAGAAATGTTTATCGTTTTTTAATGAATAATCAAGTAACCTCAAATAGTACAACCCATATATCTATTTCATCTCCGAATACAGGAATAGTAAAAAGAACTTCGGGGGTAAATACACAGATGAATGTTAGTAACTTAACCCTATCTACTGACAAACAACCATCTCTTAGGTAAACGTGAGCTTCGGCAAAAACTGTAAGTGGGGTGGGCAATTAGCGATCGCTGTTGTTGTATCACTACATATTCTTATCAGTTTGCCATTGAACTAGCAATTGGTTGCAAAAATTCACCGTGTTAAACTGTCCATCGTCGATTTAGTGAAAATTATCCTAGTCTATAGAGGTTGCAGCCAGAATTACTCAGAAGTAGCCGTTGAATTTCGTCACAGGTGCTCATCTCACTGTATCAAGTTACCTGGTTACGTACGTGATGGGCACGGGTTAGAGAGACTAAGGACAAATAATAATAATCGAAGGGGCTGGGAAATTTTCAGACATGACGGAATGAACGCCCTCAATTTCCGACTGGTGAACTTTAAAAGAACGGCATCAGCTGACACGTTCTACGTAATTCAACCCGAACAGCTGACGGATAAAAAGTCCTACATAAAAAATGAAACGGCATTGAAGACAGAAATGGTGTGGAGTGCAGTACTTTCAGGGATGAGGGTATGCTTTATTTGTGTAAGTGAAAAAGACTACAAAGCTGATAAGATTCAGAACCGACAAAAAACTCACGATCAATACCGACCTAGTGTTGCGGGTTCAGCTGTTGTTTAGCGTAAAAGAACTATTGGATCATGTTTACTACAAAACAATGGCGAGTACGTTATTGCTCTGTTGAATACATTTAACCGGTTCAGAACAATCCTATCGACAAATCCTAGAATATGTGATGAAGCCTATTCCTGACCGAGCAGCACATGCTGTGGTTCCATCAGGATGGTGTTTTTGCACATTACCCAAAAACGGTTCGAGATTAACCAGAAGCTCAGTTTCTGAGACATTGGGTTCCAGTATTCTAGCTCGCGTTAGCGCGGTGACGGCGGGGCGTAGAATGCCGACTGCAATTTGACGACATTACCCCCGTTTCTGTCGAGTGAATGCGGACAGCAGATCTTAGTTACTTAGATGAACATCGTGAACTATGAGCCTATCTGTCATTCCATCAGGGACGCTGTGCCAATAACCTATTAATTGTCTAAAAAAAAGTCGCTCATAGTCCCTACGGTGTAAAATCGTCAGAACTCATCATTTTGAAAGAACGAACAACCAACATGTAAAGTTTTGGAACAATTATTCTCCCGAACGAATTTGGAAAAAGTAAGCAGTAGAACGTAACACGTCGTGTACAGAGACTTGTTGCTACGAGGAAAATGACACACGTAAAATCATATTGCACAGAGACAACAATAAGAGATCAAATCGGCATGACGGTGACAATTTAATAACGTTTTACACACAGTCGTGTGATGTTGGTTTAGATATGGGGATCTCAAGAACTACACATCGAAGGTTGGATGGTGAAAGTATTCGGTCAGAGTGATAAAGGTAACGAAAGTTAGAATGAAAACGAACGAATTAAAATTACAGGTTAATGAATGGTGTTGGTGTGGTGTCTGTTGCGTCCAAATTACTCACTGGCCTTATTTTACGCCGGCTCACTAAGCCCAGAGAAAGCCAGATGAGTGAAGAACAGGCAGGATTTCGATCCGGTCGAGGGTGCGTTGATCATATTTTTACCTTGTGACGGATCTTGGAACATCGGCACTGTTACAGACAGCCGACAGTCGTAATCTTTTTGGATCTAAAGGCTGCTTTCGACTCAGTTGCTCGTAACGTTCTCTGGAGCTGTCTCTTTCGCAAGAGAGTACTACAGAAATACGTGAATCTATTGAGATCACTGTATGCTCACTCTGCAAGCAGAGTGAGAGTTAATCGACAACTTTATCGGACGTTCATCACTTCTAGTGGTGTTCGTCAGGGGTGTCCGATTTCCCCCTTCCTGTTCGATTTTGTCATGGACGACATTCTGGAGGGTGCCCTTCGAGAATCCAGTGGGCTTAGTGTTAAGCTCCTTCCTGGCGCTAGATTGACCGATCTAGAGTATGCGGACGACATTGTTTTACTTAGCCCCTCTGCCGAAAACATGCAGACCATGCTAGACAGGTTGAGTGACCCAGCTAGTTTGTATGGAATGCGGTTCGCACCTTCAAAGTGCAAAGTGTTGCTTCAAGACTGGGGCATTTCCACTCCTACTTTCTTTATTGCGGGTAACTCGCTTGAGACTGTGAATAGTTTCACATATTTGGGTAGCACTATCTCGTCGGCCTGTAATATTGCTGATGAGATAGCAGCAAGGATAGCAAAGGCACGAGTTGCCTTTGCCAAACTACGTCAACTGTGGTGTCGAAAGGACGTTCGGTTGCAGCTGAAAAGAAGAGTATATAATGGTTGTTTCCGTTATGTTTTCCTTCATTGTTCGGAAACGTAGCCTGCTTACAAGAACGGTGCGAACAGGCTTGCTGTGTTTGATCGTCGTTGTCTCCGCCAATTGGCCCATATTAAGTGGACTGATTGCGTGAGCAATGTGGCCGTTCGCCGGCGCGTATTCCGGAATGCTCGGGATGCGCGATCAATTGGTCAACTAATTAGGCTGCACAGCTTGAGATGGTTGGGTCATGTTCTCCGTATGCCATCTGATCGTTTACCGTACCGGGCATTATATGCCGAGGCCACCAACAATTGGGTAAAACCGCGTGGTGGTCAAGCAACAACGTAGCCACGAAATATGAAGACCTTGACTGCTCCATTGAGCAAAGTGGGTATGTGTCGCCTGCCTGGATGGGGTCCTCGTGATCACCCAAACCGCTGGTTAGAGACGCTATCCGAGATGGCGATGTGTCGCAGTCAATGGCATACCTGTATCCATACCATTTCTAGTTCTTCCGCCTAGTCTTCTTTTATTAATCCCCAACCTTCTTAGTAACTTTTTCTTCTAAGATATTCCACGTCACTGTTGAGGTGTGCGACGGACCGAGCCACAGTACCTTTCGGTCAAGCTCATAGCCGTTATGATGATGATGAATGAATGGTCAAGATGTGAGTAACTGTGCATTGAATGAGCAGGGTTCGTCAGGCGGAGTGTCACATTTTCTGAAAATTATCAATTGTGGCGTGATTTTTGGACGTACATTATTTGGAAGGTGTTAGTTGTGTTCAGCTTCTTTCAGATACTGACAATGCACAAGGTTCTGTTTGTCGAATTAGTCCACCATTTAGGGATGTGCCCACTGACGCATGTTCGTAGGTATCTTGACGTACTATCGACATCTATAGACGCCTGAACAAGTTAAATCCTGGATTACGTTTGAGCTGACGGTGAAGGTTATAAACATCCTCCTGATTGACGATAGTAGCGAGGTTGCTTCCTCAAGGAGCTGGCTTCACTTTGGTAACTCTGATTATATTTTCAGCATAAAATTTTTTTGTTCTAACCCACATTTACTCCTTGTCAATCTAACTTTCAATACACCTGGCAATAAATCTTTACCGTCTAATTTCTGACTCGTAATTCTTATGGGTTCCATGACCAGACTAACAGTACTGATAACATGACGGCATTCAAAACGTCACTGAATTGTAACGATCACTCTGTCTCTTGTTGTTACGCATGTCCATTATAAATGACAAGCATCATTGTCACTGCAACAACTGCCGAGAGATAGGTAAAATATCCGTGTACAAAACATATAATAATCACAACGAAAGGAAGTTTGGAAATCATCTTGAAAGAAATTTATCAGTTTATTCGAATGAACTTGCATGCATATGAACAAACAGCAAGAGAACAATCCACAAGTGGTTGAATTTTACGAACATTCATAACGATTAAACGTCTCACCTTTACACCAATAATCGTTTTTATGCTTGAGACAGGGCTTACCACAAACTGTGCATTCAGTTGGAACATCACATTGATAGAGGAGACACAGTGAGCAGATAAATGAATGTGATAGAACAATCTTGGAAAATGGGAGGATGACAGTCTAACATACACTAAGGATGAATAAATAATGATGTGAATAATTCGCGTTGGTGTTAGTTAATCGCAATTTTCTCGGGTTTGCATGCAAGTCAAAGCAACTTAAATAGGACCATGAATTGACCGAAATTCGCTGAATACCGATCGTACTCTGATTCAACTGGGAGTGTTGGCCAGATCAGTTGTTCTAAGTACGATCAACCACCCTTTGACATCCATTTAAATGAATCAGGTATGAAGGTGTATCCATAAAAGCTGTTATCGTAATGGTGACTGTTAGCATGTTGGTCTGATGCAACTGTGGCCAAATGGTATAGTGAACGGTCAGAATTTTGAAATGTTAACATTATAACCTGAAGGAGATATTCAGATGGCGAGATATCAACTGTCGAGATTGTGATTGTCAAAATTCTGATACAGATTCGTTTAGAAAGGTGTTACACATTTTGTGTGTACCGGACCACACTTGCAAATGACACTGTTGGATAAGCGTCAAACACAGAGTGGATTGAAAAACCCGATGCATCCATCGTTCACGTTATGGCAAAGTGATCATCCTGCATTCTCGCTGTCTAGACAGACACCACAGGTTAAAACGAATGATAGACAAACGAACCAGCTCTCGGGTGAATTAATCGAGAACTTATAATGACCGTGAGTCGATAGAACCATACGTTGCGTGTGTGATAGTGTGATCACATGGCATACACTTAGCCAACATCAAGATTTGTCATGTACCAACGAAGACCAGAATGAGAAAGCACAATAGTAGGAAGTAGAATCAACTGTGTTGTGAAACTGCGATTTGCAAATAACTGTAAATGGAGAGTGGTAAATGACTGGTATTAAAAATGAACTCAAACATTACTACATCCGGGATTTGCCTGTGGAGTGTTTTCATATACGCAAAACATTCTTTTTCCGTGGCAGATCTGAAAAGTGCGATCAGAAGTACTATGCTGCAAGATGCACGCTATGACAGAGTTCTCTGCTTACTACAGACTACTAAATTTATGAAATCAAAACCTAACCGTGAAATAAATTAATGGTCAATCGTACATTGGTACAAAACAGTACCAACGCCAGGAGATTGAGAATAAGCAGTTCCTTTTGAATGTACAGAAGGAGTCTAATCTTTTTGACGGCAATCGCCTTGGTGTATCGAAGAGGGCGGGGGTTGGTGGGCGTGCAGATGACTTTGACCGCTTTGGCCATGTCCGGTTGGCGGTGCATCAAAAAAAAGTGTTGGACAGCAGCCGGGACAGGCTTCTTCTAGGTTCGGCTAGTGGTGACGGCGAGTAGCGTAGCATCAATCGGTTCTATAATCTAGCGTGTGCTTCAACTCGGCATGTGTTTACTGATTCTAGTCTGTAACTGCAGCTTGGTTTTGTCAATGTGGTTGAATCCACATGCATACTGATGTAGACGACGTTTGACTGAAAATGTCGGGATGTGAACGGTTTTATAAAATACAGCTAACTGAGCGGCGTTGGAGGCCGGCTTGACAGCAATCTGAAGGCGGTTGTGTATCCATAAGCTCAAGTCATGCCTTTTGAAGAGAACAGTGAGAGCCACCTATTTCTTTTGAGCCAGCTGACAGAATTTTTTGAGTCAATCGAGGAGAGTAACCGTTTTCCCTGGGCACGTGCTACAAATTATACACTTCGATCACGAGCTTGTCGGCAGAACAAACACATCTGGTCCGTTTGGGTTAGATCACGCTCATAACTGATCAGCACGAAGCTGACAAGGAGCAAGTATTGACCAGCCCGTATGTTCTAACGAACCACTGACCGTTGGATTGTTCCATCACACTGTCTAACCATGTGAATATCAGGAAACGATTGGTGAATTATCCTGTTATTCCTCGAGAGTCTTGAGAATGTTGTGTAAAATTTTCATCACGTTTACCGTTGTCAGTATTTGGTGCCGCTCGATCGCAATAACAAATGCCATCGATGTATCCCCTGTATAGTTGAAATTCACCTAGAAGACTGCAGGCTCCACTTTCCAGCTTAGTGACAAAAACAATAACTAGAATTAACCCTAGGAGATTTCCTATAGCTGCGCCGTCAATCTGTTTGTAAACCCTGTCTTGGATCAGGAAGTTAATATTCGAAGTGCAAAGAGATAACAAGAGTTATGGCTCGCTAGCGGACAAATCGATATTTGCCACGTTTTTGGATAAAACTCAACAGACACTGGATTGTTTCTCCCATATATTCCACTCATCGTTATGCAACAGAGTAAAATGGCGCTGTTTGAAAGTTCTTCAGTAGGTTCGTGAAAACACGGACAGAAAATTGAGTAATTTTTTCGTGAGCAAACGATAATAGGTCGTTGGGCACAGTTTACAAGCAAACTCGTGCAAAACTAAACAGTGTCCTCAGAAAATAGTGCGTTTAATTCTAAGGTTTGCACTAAGACATGACTGGCAACACAATGTGTGAGGTTAGTGCAGAAATGTTTTTCACGAAGCCGAGAAATAAATTACAAAACTTTCGATTAGAACATTTTCCAATGAATATAGTTAAACAATGTGTCTGTGCTGAGTGACCTCGAGACCACCGAAATTTGTCGCCCAATCACATTATGGTTGGCGGCATCCGAAACGGATTAGCCTGTAACAGTGACCGAAGCCAAAGGATGCCTGGGTTTAACCGTCACCACAAGTGGCTTACGTTGCACCACTTGCGGCATCACTCACACATCACGTGTCTAGTGTAAGCCCCAAGAAATAAGACCAGTAGGTGCGTGAGTGAGGCCTTTGTGTCCAGCCGGCCAATGCCGGTTGGCCAATTGGATGGTGAGCATGAAAAGGAAATCCTCATCTCTCGGAAAATAAACAGAGAGAGACTGCAATGACAAGATCTCTACTGATCTATACCAGTGCATGTTGATGCAATCCAAAGAGAATAAAGTCGAAAAACAAAATTCAGAGTTGAACTATGAAAAGATCAGGCAAACGATTCATCATTCAACACACCAACAAAGCTCAAGAAAAGAATGGGTAGAAGACTACAGACACTAAAGTTTATGAAAAGGGGGAGTGGATTAGTTGCCAAACGACCATAGTCATGGTCGATTTAATAAGTAGAATGGATATATTGATATGACCTAGCTAAGCCTAACGTACTCGTCGCCTTTTCGCCGACGGTGCACTGTGAGTATGCTGGTGACTTACTAATCCAAGATGGCCAGCGCATTCGCGACCACACACATCGTAACGCCATATAATCATGTCACCACGACCTATGGCACCGACGGTTCCCTTGCGTGCTGCACACTTTCGTTCTCGACCGCACAATAACTGCTCGTTGAACTCGCGGACGCCCGTCCGAATCGTGTTCCTCCAAGCAGTCCGATTCAACGCCAAGTCTTCCCAACAACTAAAAGCAATTTTACGACGTGAAAGACTTACCTGCACAGCATCCTGATATCGCCGCTTTTGACCATCAGGATTTCGCTCACCTGATCTCAGCAGCTGCTTCAGAATACGGTCATCGTCCATCCGTCGGACGTGACCCAGTCAACGGAGATGATTCAATATCAACAGAGCTTCCACCCCATTCCTGTCCGCTCGCCTCAGTAACTCAGTGTTCGGAACGATGTCCGACCACCGAATACCCAAGATACGTCTTAGACATTGCAAATGAAAGTTGCTCAGATAGCACACGTTCCGCTGATACAATGTCCACGTTTCACTACCGTACAGCAGTATAGACAGCACCATTAATTGGTAGATAAGGGGCTTAGTGTTCGGCTTCAGGCTGTGGTTCTTCCAAACACGTCTTTCAAACGTCAAACAACAATATTCGCCTTTGCCACACGAGCTCTCAACTTGCGGTCCACGGACAGATCGGTGGACAGATTGCTGCCCAAGTAGCAGAAATCCGTGTAACTGTCGACATCTCTACTGATGCGAATTTGGGGGTGAAGGTGCACAGATAGCAACTCTGCCCGGAGGAGGATGAAAGAAAGAAAATGTCTTATTTGTGTTGACATCCAGTCCAAACTTGGATGCCGCGGTCGCGAAAGCCGTGGCCAGTCGCTGTAGTTCGTCCTCGCTGTGTGCAAACAGCGCGTTGTCATCTGTGAACAAAAGCATTTGCATCGTTGAGGTATGTAACCGAGGTTGAGCGCCGAAACGTCGAATATTCAGTAGGCGCTCATCCGTCAGGTACTCGACTTCAACACCGTAGTCCCCAGAGTCCTGAAAAACAACTGTTAGCACGGCAGTCAGATATAAACTAAATAGGGATGGAGCCAGCACACAACCCTGCTTTACGCCAGTGACAATGTCAAAATCAACAAAGGTTGATCCACACGATTGCACCTTCACCATCATGCCAACATTTATAAATCTGATCAAATTGACGAACGTACATGGACATCCAAACCTACCCAGTACCGTCCACAACGCCTCGAAGCTCACAGAATCGAACGTCTTGGTGAAGTCTACAAAGAGGGCATACAGGGGCTGCTTCCGTCCCCAGCATTTCTCCTGAATTAGTCGAGCAACAAACACCAGGTCGATCGTACTCCGATTCGCTCGGAATCCGTATTGCTCCTCAGGAACATTGGCCTCCAAGACATCCGTATTCAGTCGGTCAAGGAGAATTCTGGTAAACACCTGGCCTGTGCAACTCAGCAGACTGATGCCACGATAGCTGTCGGGGCATTGATTGTCACCCGTACCTTTAAACAAAAGTACTATCACAGCATCCTTGAAAACTTGTGGCATCACCTCCTGCTCCCAGATGGAGTGGACCAGCTAGAGCAGTGCATGTTCTAGCGCCGGTCCGCCATTCTTCAGGATTTCGCCTGGCGAGCCATCTTCACCTACAACCTTCCCGTTGCGAAGTTCACCAATCGCTCTCTGCAATTCTAGTAAATTAGGAGCGACAGCAAGTGGAGGATTGGTGGCCTGTTGCGACAGGCTGTTTACGGTCACCCAATCAATGGTAGCAGGACGATTTAGTAGGCTACCAAAGTGTTTGCGCCAGACTTTCATGATGTCCTCTGGCTGGAAGCACGAACAGCCGGTGTCCACGTCTATCACTGCTTTCGTAGACTGGATTGATAGGCCGAATATCGCTTTGAGCAAATCGTAGAAATCCTTATGTTGTCGACGATCTGCAAAGCCCTGTATCAGCCCACCCTGCTTCATCCACCAGTTGTCCTCAATTCTGCGAACACGCTCGGCCAGTTGACGGTGGATACTCCGGAACGTCGCCTTCTTCGACTCATTGCCCGGGTCCACTGTGGAGGTAGCAAACGCGGTATTCTTCTCTCGTACCAGTTCGGCGATAACCGCGTTGTTGTCATCGAACCAGTCCGGACGTGTCTGGTATTTGACATCAATCGTTCGGATGGCTGCCGTCCTGATCCGTTCCTTGATGAATTGCCACATACCCTCAGGGGTAGTGGATACAGGAACGTCGCACAGACGAGCGGCAACCGCACATTGAATAGCAGTCTTCATCTCACGGTTTCCCAGTCGTTTGATACCCAACGTCTGCCGTTGTCCGGAAGATCTACAATAGACAGACTTGTGTACATGGATAAATAATTTAGTTCTGACCAGTCGATGATCGGTGCTATATTCGGCGCCATGCATCACTCGCGTGATACGCACTTCACAAATGTCGCGCTGTCGCACAATCATGTATTCATGCAAATGGTGATGACCGTTTCGTGGATAAGTCCACTTCGTAAAGTCGCTCGCATTCAGCAGAATCGGGTGTTCGCGATAGCCAGCTCGTGAGTAGCACACAGGTGGAGCAAACGATCACCGTTCTCATTGACTGAACCCATGTCGTAGGGTTCAAGGACTCCCCGTCAAGCTACCGAGTCGCGCCCGACTCGAGCGTTCAAGTCACCCAAATCAAACAACCGGTCACTCACCGACAACGACCAGATTGTGGCAGACAGGTGATCATACAACTGATCCTTTGTATCATCAGTGTGACGCACAGTTGGACCATAAACAATAACAAATGTAGCACATTTACCTTGACCGAGTCGCAGGCGCATAGACAGCATTCGAAGGCCGATGCCGTGCGGTTTGCTTATTATCAAAGCCTTGATGTGATCGGCGACTGTGAAACAGACACCATGCTCCCGAGCACCGTCTGCCGGGTAACCTATCCAGTAGAAAGTGTACCCAATACCTGCTTCTCAAAACTTACCTTGGTCCGCAAACACTGTCTCGCTCAACGCTGCTACGTCGATCCCATAACGACGCAGTTCCATCGCGATCAGTGCAGTGCGCCGTTCTGATCGTCCTTTGGAGCTATATCGATCCAACAGCGTGTGCACATTCCGTGCTTCAACACAGAGCGTCTTGCGTCCCCGGGCTGTTTCAGGTTGGACTGAGCATGATCTGCTCGGTGATTCATGTTGGGGGGTGGATATTGTGATGGTGAGTGATTGGCAGTAGCATATTTCCCCCAATCCACTCTGCCATGTGCAGCAGATAGGGCGACCCGATTTATCCTGCGCGACGGCTGACGCAATATGGTATTTGGTTTCTGTTATAAAATCATGCTTTTTATGGGCTTCGAATACTGCCAGAACGCCCAGAGTTAGACAGAAGAACGATTAGGGCCCTCAACCAAAGCGTTTGGCTCAAAAGCCTGTACAACAAGGCAGCAGTTGACACACACGCACGCATACGCATCAGCATCAACCATCCAGAACAGGCTCGACAGTCACAGCCGAAGAAATTCGGCACATTCACACAGAGATAATAGTGCACAGATGAGCCGATCACACATACAGAGAATCAGATCAGGCAAAAAAACTAGCAAACCCAACCAAAACACAAAACACATACACCATACACAACGAATGCATCTGCCTTTTGTCTGGCTGCTCCCTTGTGGCCAATCTGACATGGTTGTTCCTGCAACGACCGAGGTCGCATTCAGTACAGCCCGTCAGATGAAAACAGCACACAAGCCTGACCACCCCGCCAAGATAGCAGAAGAGGTCAGGCCAACCACATCACTAAACAGTAGACTCTAGTAGAAATCCAGATGTTTCAGTGAAAAAGGAGGGAAATCGAGGAAGGAAAGTTCACGGATAGGAAGCATTCAGTTCCCTGATTTGATTAAAAAAATTGGCAACATGTAGAAAATCACTAGTTTGTGGATGTTTAATAGTGAAAGTTCTCCACGTGAACATTTTGGACGCAGAAGAGTTTCGACGTAAGCTAATGACGATATAAACTCCATTGTGGTAACAAACTCAAAAGTACATAATAGGACGAATTGACACATATTTACCGTCAGCTTTTGGAACAAAAACGTTAGACTTTCTGAATACGTGCAAAAAACGCTACAATGAAAACGAAAATGAGCAGCATGCAAAAAAGAAACAAGAATATATTAGGCTGTAAAGATAACTTGTACAAAAATGTTAGTCTCACTGGCCAGCCCAGAAGGCAAACACACTTACACAAACGACGTTCAGTATTGTCACAAAAAGGACGTTTGACTAGCGGTTCAAGAAACGCGGACATGAAATAGTTAAATTACTTGCGTTACACAGTCACAAAGTTGTGAATGAGCCGGCCGAGACTCCTCAGATGTTGTGCTCATTTGAAGAATGGTAGCTTGGATCATCATTAAATAGTTGGTTACGCATAGAAAAATTCAAAATGAACACCTATGCAACAGTACGAATATTTTGATTGTTCACATCGACTGGTTTTATTGTTATGGTCATATTAACTTGTAGTAGTTCATTATCGACATGTAACATTAATTAGGCAAAACGGTGGTAGCCTCGTTATTTACGGGATCGAACAAAAAGAGACATGTATTCTGGCCTATTAACCCAACTAAATTAAATTCAACCTAACATGTTTGAGAGCAACATGAGGTGTAAAGAAAGAACACAAAACCGATATCTTCTAATTCTTCTGAGAAATGAGAAAAGCGTTCTCAATCTCTTGGCGGCGAGTTTCGTAAAAGTTTATTACAGATTATACATCTAGGACAATGGTGCGAACATGATCCGTTACGGAGGAGGACCTACACATTATTAGACAGAACGACTGAAAGTGTTCATTCTGGGGCAATCAAATTTGACTATTGGGAAAATGGCTGTTTTTCGACCAAGAGTATATTCCTCGGAAACATTGTTCGGTGAGCGACGGCGCCAAGGACGTATTGGTCAGACGACACATTGCAACTCACAAACACGGGAAAAGAACCGTGGTGGGAGCACTGACGTTCGTTAATTTGGCGAGTTCATTCATCCATTCATGAAGGATGAGAACGAAAACGATGAACACAAGTTCCTATTCTGTAGAGATTGTCTGGTACAGGCACATACATTGCCACGTTTCTTCACTGCTAGATGGAATCCATAATAATCCATCCTCGTCCTGGTTACCTTTCTGGTTGCGTGAATTTCCCGTTGTAAGTATGATTATATTCTACCTGTGTTGTTTTTTCGGATGGACAACAAACATACAATGATATGGACTATAATTTGACATCGCTATTTGACCCCCAAAGGTCATACTTCACACCGAGCTACAGTCGCAAAAACTCGACCCAGTATCTAGAAGATGTCTTTACTTAACTCAGGAAAATAACCATTCAGTTACTAGGTCGAACACCAGCACTCATTTTTAACCATACTGAGAACCTCTACTGCAAGCTGCCTAGTGAACAGTGTTGCGCACGGCACGAAGTAAGGGCTGGTTTTACGACCTTCTATCGACGGAAACGGTCAGCTGAGCTATTACGGCGCTAGATCCACTGCCCTGGAGACGAGAATACATCTTGAATTAAGGTGGTGGCGTAAAACCAGGCGACTTTTCACAGCCGGAAGGTTTCCAGATAGTGTTTTTTTTCCATGAACGTGAATAGTTGCACAGATCCTGAATCCTACTCTGGCAACCAGCCCTCTGGATTAGAAGACTGGTCCCTTTCGAAAAGAAGCAGATGGCAATTAGAATACGTATAACAAACGAGTTCTAACAAGGACGACACTAAAGTCTAAAGTTTTTTTGAGGGAAGTAGACGGGAAAGTCAACCTGGATGCGAATTCGACAACAAAACATGGTTAGTATCCAAGCTAAAACGTCGCATCCATATCAACTTGCAAACAAGTAAGTTCAATCTACATTTTACAAAAGGAGTAGGATAATTGGTTTTTTAGCACGTGCATCGTAAAATCCGTGTAAGAATAGGGCATACCTCCCAGTTTTTAGTCGACGTCGGGACAAGATGGCAGATGTCATCGCTACCTTAGAACCAGATCTGACACAGACATTACAGTGGTTCAGTCCAGTTGAACAATGATGCTATAATCGATTGATCCGGGCTGTAACGTTCATCAAGCAAACGTTGAGTAACGCGTCCCATTTCCACGATCCCAAAATGATAAAACGAATGTTCGTCATAAAAACAACGGTACTACTGATACAACGATTACTGTATAAACAACGCACAGACTTCAGTTCGTTCCAACTCTCGGCTAAATTTCAAAAGTAAAACGAAACCAGGCGAAAAGTTAGGAACGGAAAGGACAAGTAATCTATAACCATTACACAAAGAGAGCGGAAGCGAACGAAGCCGCAGTGATAAGACTTTGAATGTGAGAGGGGACCAATGAAAATCATGCAATGTTGACAGTCTATAAAGGTGACCTACATGGATATGTCATGGGCAGAACAGAGAACATGTGGACGTTCGTGGTCGGGACGAGGAGGGTGGACAGGCACATGTCCCAATCGACTGGAGTTTGGACGTTAGGTTAACAAAGTAGTGAATGGATTAGGAGGAAGTCCGTACACATATGGTGTCCACGTATTCCAACTATCAGTCTGAACAACTATTTGTGACTTCGGTTCTGTTAGTCTGTTATCAACCAGGTGGCTTTGGCAAGGAAACTGGAATGATTACTAGCTATTATACCCATGGGACGTTCTAAGCTATCCTCGATGTTCATCTCCAGGATGGATGACATCAGTGCTGAGATCAAACCAAGGTTAATTTTCCTAACCACAAGACCATTGTATGTCTTCTCATCATAGTTTGTCCTAACCCCGGTCAATTCCGCTAGAGCACCATTCGCTTTCGTAAGCCGCTAAGCAGATTCACTAATGACCCAGTTGTATGACGGACCTGCAGTCAGAGACAATTTTCGTCAACAGCTCACTAACCTTCCGTACACAGCGCGGTACACCTACATTGCAGTACAGGCTGGAGAATTGGACGCTCAAGTAAGCAGGCTAGACGCTGATGAGCGTGACTTAAGTTACCCACAATCTTCTGACAACGGTCTGCTTTTGGTAAGTACCAATTTTTGACGTCCTAAACGTCAGTAAGCCATCTGATAACGTCCATCGTCGAGTCAGTTGTAGATACATATTGATCACATAGCCGTCAGCTATCGGGGACGTAGCTGTTTCTAAAACTCTAAGTAGACCTGGAGCACCTGTGTGGGTTCCGAACATGCACTGATGTGTGTCAAGTCCACTCTGCGCTTTGGTGGAGGGTCATACCATTGTCAGTCACAAACTGAAGTATCTAAATCATCATGGGTACAAGCGGCCTATGCTTACTAGACAGCGCCTCTCTATGGTCTAGGACTCCACTTGCCAGAGGGCATTGAAATACATTTTGCACATACGCGGTCTGTAATGCATAGGTGTGGTACTATCTCCCGTGGTAGTATCGCCTTTTCAGCTGTCAACCGCTGGAACTATATGAGGTAACTGTAACTTCTTGACGCTCGCCGGAATGTTTCATCCAGTATCGAGTATAATTCAGTTGCTTACAGTCACTATGCTTCGTGGACTAAACGAAACGACCGAACATCATGTCTATGAGGAGCAAGCTGGGTTTCGTCCAGTTCGTGGCAGCACTGATCACATCTTCACACATTGTCAATCATGTAAAAAGCCAACAATTGTCGTTTTCGACATCAGAGATGGACCCTTGATACCACTGACAAGGCTGCAATCAGGGACTGTCTATCGAGGAAGAGTGTGCCCGAGATGTACGTGAACATCCTGAAGGGAATTTGATGTTATACTTTGAGTAGGGTTATGGGTGAGTAACACTGACATTTAGTCCCTCAAGCGGTGGTGTGACAAGGTCGTACAACCTCCTCCTTTCTATTCAACTTTGCGGTAGATGAGATCCTAGAGTGTGCCTTGATAGACTGTGAACATGTTGGTATGAAATTGCTCCCACACACTCGATTTTGAAGCACAGGTTATGCAAACGACATCGCCCTAATCGTCGAGGGCTCACAGGAAGCCTAGAGTATCTACTATAGATTAGAGTCTTAAGTTCGCCAGTTTGGTATGGTCTTTGAACCTAATAAATGTAAGAAGCTGTTGCAAGACTGGGAATACGCTGCTCCTGATTCCACCTTTGATGGCAAGCTACTGGAGAAATTTGAAAAATTCACGTACCACGGGAGCTGTATCAGCGATAGTGGAATGTCCGATGAGATCACAAATCACATGGCTAGGGCTCGGATAGTGTTTGCCAACTTACGCCATCCGTGAATTCAGCATGATTTCAGTCCTTATGAAGAAGGTTGAGTGCACAATGTCATTGTAAGGGCGGTCTCATTATACGGCTATGAAACCCGGTCTGCTCGCACGCAAAATGTTCTCAGAGTGTCCGTTTTCGACCATCGGTGTCTCCGAACCATTAGCGGCGAGCGGTGAGAACACCGTACGAAGGATGGCAAAGTTTGCCGACGTGTTTTCCGAACGGATAAGTTCTGTCGACCTTTGAGCATACCTTCTCGTCTCGCAGGCTTCGTTGGCTTGACAACATCTTACGGCCATCTGCTCATCGCCGATCACATCGTGCGTGGTTTGTGAGTTAGGCTGGAAATGGCAGCTTAATGGACAGCGTGCTTCAAGTTCAGGGTAGAAAAGCATGCACACTGAAGCATGTTTTAGTAGGACGCTCCTGGCTTTCTGGTTGGTCCAAAGGACAATGTTCACTCTCGATTGAGGACGCTGTCTGATATGGCGAAGTATAAAAGTCAATGACGCTTTTGCTGCGTATCTCTCTGTGCATCGATGTAATTGCTTTTCTTCTCTTGCTACATCATTCTCATCATTAATCTTACACAACGCCTTTTGTCCTCCCATATTGTGATAGGTTTCCCACTTCATGTGGTCATTATGTGTTAACTAATAAACATAAATGGATTTTTGCAGGAAGGCCAATTGAGGTCTTCTGAGATCACAGCAAAGGATTGAACGCGTCGGAAACTGGATTACCACAAAACGCACTCTTGTAAACTTAAACGAATGATAGTAAAGGAAACAGACGTCATAATCGATTTGGAGGTGTGTAATTGATTCCTCTAACAGAGTTATTTTTCTCACACCGAACTGTACAAGGGCAATTGAAAACACTTGTCGGACTTACACACAAACAGCTCGGCGATGCCACAACTTTGTTCAAGGGTCTTAGCTTCAACACCTGCACGAAAAGAGAGAAACAGATACAGAACACCATAGAAAGTTGAAGCTGCAACATTTGAACCAACTAAAATATTACTAGGAAACTTGTAGTAGTAAGGAGACACCATTTGGTAAACTAGGGTACAAAACACAAAAATGTCTTACGGAGACAACCATACGTTCGACGTAAACTTCAGTAATTAAAAATGAAGACAGTATCATTCTTTAGACTTAGCTTCGTCATATACACCTTACGACAAAAAATAGACGTGTTCTGCAGCACCCAGCCTGTAGGGATCCAAGATACAAATTTCATGTCAACTGCACTGTCCTCGCTCAAATGGCTTGTGGTTTTACGGGTATTGTGGTGGACTGTCAGGCAGGTGGTGAGAGCATTCCAACTCTCGGCAGAATACTTCAACACAGAGGGAGGTGTGTTCAAAAAAACCCACAGTGAGCGGACGGAGGACGGCGTGGGCGACCGGATGAGTCATCGCTCGACCGGATCGGACCAACGGGCGTGACGTGGCAGCCAAAGTAGGATGGATGACCAAATTGAAGGCGTGATTATTCAAACACTCTCAGGAATATCTCGACACGGCTGTGGAGTACGGTCAAAGCCCACAATGGATAGACGGAGGACAACACGAGCGACCAGACAAGTCGTCGCTCAACTAAATCGGATCAACGGACGAGGAATAGCGGGCGGAAAAACCCCGGATAGAAGGCGTAAATCACACACCTAAACCGGGTAGAAGTGCACACGACGTGTGGGCGGAAACCAGGGATTGTTGTGGATTGGAATTGTGATTCAAAATCGCAAGCGCGCGTGTAGCACGGTAACTAGCGAGTTGGACAATAAAGATTGTGATTTATTGGACGCCTTTTCGTTACAGTATGCGCCGGTTGAATAGACAAAGCAATTCGATGTCGTTATGAGCTTTTCTGGAAAAATCGTTCGCGTGACCAGTTACGAATACCGATCATTTCTTCCCGTTTGTTCGTCTAACTCAACACAATTCAATCGAACTCGGTAGGCTAGACGAGAGTGGCGATCGATTGAAGTGTGAAAAGCTAATTGACGAATCATGAATTCACCACACGAAGTTGAACAGATGACATGAACATTCCCACCATACAAGGTAATGGTGTTTGATCCATGTAGGAGCCACTATCTGGTAAACTGAGAAGAACGATCTTTGATAATACCGTTAATTATTGAAACTGAAGAGAGTGATCACAAGAACATTCATTCCAAATACGGAACTGCTGAAGCTATGGAGGTCGGGTTAACGAATGGTCAAGCTAACTTGTAGGGACGAGTGAAAAATGGTGGTTGAATAAAAGACTGTTATTTATCAAAGATCATGTAAACGATGCCCAACAAGAGGCAGATTCGAGCAAAAGCTGGGCAAAGTTGGTAGGTGTCGTCTACCTGGTTGGGGAGTTCGCGATCACCCAACCGCTGGTTGCAAACACTCTCCAACATTACAGTGTGTCACAGTCAGTGGTGAGCTAGTATCCAGAAACTTGTTGACAGTTTTGGTTCATGAAATCCAAATGTGTTTATTTGTCCAGTTTCTTTTTGTTCCGTTATTTTGTGACACATTTTACACTTATGTATTATTATACAACTTCGTGGAAAATTGTCAGGATCAACGGTAGTCTGTGTTATTGTACCCAGGGGTGTGACTGAAGACTGAATATAACGAGGATAATGATAGTACGACTTATACAAAATGTGCCTGTTGGATGCATACGAGTTGAGCACTGTGAATCAACCTACTCATTTTTGTTAAAGAACGTACTCTAGCCATTTTAGTCGTCATAGACCAGCCAACGTAATAAACAGCTTAATGAGAGTAGCAGACAAGGGAAGACAGACAGACTTTTGAAACGCCATCGAAGTTAGTAAAGGCTACGGTTTTCCAACCGTGCATCACTCGGTTTTGGTTACCCGAGCCCAACGAAGACTGCACAAATATAAACATACCAAGTAACTTCTAGACATATCTCAATAGACTGTTAACACGCAGAGTTTACATACTGAGCACCGTCATTTAAAAATCAGCAGTTGATCATGATGCCAGTGATAGCCACCTGCTCTGCTTATGAAGGAATTGAGGGTTTGAAAAACGTTTAACTAGATGTTCAAACATTTTCCAATATACTTCCGTCGAAAATTAACCAGTCTGTTGTGCACTCAAGGCCGACTCCAAACAAAGTTACAGCTAGCCTTGGTTATCGCGCTTCATCCTGTGAACGTCACTCCGTACATTTTATGCACAAAATTGGGGGTAGTGGCCAGATGGTCAATGTACGTAATAGATTTGAGATATGATGGGTCTAACATCAATGATTGATTCATCAGGCTTTTCTCAAATTCCTGGCTAGGATCTAAAGGAGGATTCTCCTCTGAACATCGTCGTTAGAAACGACGTCGAGCCAAAATCAATGGTGTCCTTGTTGAGAGCTCGAATTTCATCTGATTCGATTCCAAGTCCTTTGAAGTGTTAGTTCACACTTGAAGTGACAATACTTTTTGGTTCAAGGCTAGCCCGTGAGGTGAACCTTTTTCTTGGGCAAAGGCCGCAAGGTGATGGATTCCTTAGGAAAATTGAGAGACGGGAGCTTACCTCGATTTGGGAACAGCTCGTTCATCAGTTCAATCATTTCCCAGAATCCCAGACGTAGGATGGCAGCCCGTGTGTTATCGCCCAGATGCAGACCATCCGCAATGCCGGCAGCAATGGCCACAACGTGTTTCAGTGCACCACATAATTCCACACCGATGGCATCTGGGGTTATAGTGAGGCGAAAGTAGTTTGTCTGCGGGTGTGGAAAAGACGAACATAAGATCTTCGGGAGAGTATCGACACATAGAATAAGTGCTATTGTAACATAGCTAACGAAAAAAGACAGAATGGTTACTTGGAATCTACGTTCGACGCAGACACATATATGTATAAGAGAAAACCAACAACAGTCCAATAAGCCTAAGCTCCCCAAGAAGTACAAGACACAGAGATAGATATGAAGCTAAAAGAAACATAGGTTTGCACAACATTCTAGGAAACGCTCTCAACCACAACTGAATATCGACTTATGGGCCTCCGTCAGAGAGCTGGTAACGCCCTGTAGAACAGGCTGTTAAAATTATAGCCTTCATTCCTTGAACTCACGCCATATACTCGTTGCCAGGCTACCACTTTCAGACTAACCTAGATTGTGACAAAAGCGCACAACGCGGTGCAATATGAGTTGTGGTATGCATAAATTGTGAGTGAATCACCGAAGCTTTTGTAATAAGATCAACACGCAAGATCTGCTTGTGCCTAACGCACTCATAGACAGCATCGTTCCTCATGTGAAGGTTCCGCGATCCACGCCAAATGTCACGAAAACACAGTTAACGCACACTATCCATACGAACGGGTCAAACTTTGCAGCCGTGTAACAGGGCTGACCATACCGGGTCGTTGTATAATCAATGAGGCTAACGCAACGCCGATGTCGCAAGTTCATGATTGCAATGTGGCTGCGGGGATTCGACTACTGACACCGTGCGAACTCCTACAACTACCTCAAGTAAGCAAACTTCTGGGCATCCTCTAACGAGTCATCAGCGGTGGTGAACACACATATTTCTGCCCTACACCTTGCCGAAGCAAAATACGAACAGAAGCGACGAATGGGTATCGTCAATTTGTCGGAGACACTTCGTGAGGCATTACAGATTAATGTTATACCCTCAGAACACCCCAAGCATTCGGGCCGGCTGTCCAGGGATCTTTGCTGTATGCATTGTTAACATTAGGTGAGGATACTTAGCAGAAACAAACGATAATGTTCAGGTTGGACCACGCAGATCTGGGGGAGAACAGGAACAAGGCAGAGGTAAGCGAAAAGCAATAGGAGCTACGTATGAGTTAGAGGAGGGGTTGTTAAAGCTGATGGGCAAAAAGAATTAAGGTAGAGGTTAGAACTGGGAATAAAGACAGTCAGAATTGCCATGAGTAAGGGAGACAGAGTTAAGAAGGGTGACAAGAACTGGAGAAAGACAAAACGAAATGAAATAACGGCGAACGACTACAAAGCCTCATCACGTCAGAGGTCACATCCACTGAAACCTGATCGTACAGTAGCTGTAAGACCAACCCAGAACAAACAGACAAAGCACGAACTAACAAGTAATGTGTTGATAACCGTAAGACCTTCCCAGACCCGCGAAATCAGCAAAGACTGACAATTACGTTGGGTGATCACCAGAATCTGCCTGTCTCGAACCATGTCATCAATGCGTCAGACACATACGCAGTCGAAGACTGATAACCTCTAAACACTACCCGCGGCAATTAGCCTGTTTTCACGGCTTTATAAGATTTCCTGTACAAACCAGTGCCGCACTCGGCTGATCAAATAACAACGAAGACCATATGGGCTCCATAGGCAGAATAAGTTCGTAAAGACTATTCAGGTCCTGATTATACCGGGATCTAATCAAATGTTTCCCCAAAGCTGATACACTTATTAAGATAAGTGATCTTTCAACTAACATTAAAAGCTAGCACAGGCTTCTGTTAACCTTGTAACAATATATTGTACTTGGCAGGCAAAAAACATGAAAAACTAACAAGTTGAAACGTCTGACTAATGAAGACTGCTTTGAGTATCCCAAAGAGCATCAACGGTTAGCACAATGGCTTATTCCAATCCAAGTCCAGTAGGCAAAAACATTTGCACATTAGTGTTTACAGCAGATCGTATAGCTCACTATGCTATAATATATAACATCAAATGAGAGAAAATCGAGAAACCCCATCGCACTTTGTCGGAGTTGTAAAATCCGTCAGATAGCCTGAGAAGAATGACACACACACGTCGGGTTCATTCCTCTTGTTAGACTGTACCTGATCAGAGCCCTGTCAACTGAAGCAAAAAAAATTCTATGATATATGAAGAGAAAACACTCACAGTGGGATTTGAGTGTCTGGTAAATCGTATGATCAATGCAGTGCAGCCGAGGTGAAGCAAGTCAAGTTTCGAGAGGATATGCTGTTCGCGTGCTTACAACAGAAAGCTGCTTCGACGTATTGACAGTTAATTTACTCCTTCGATGGATAATCATTTTCAGAAATTGACATCTACTTATGACCCACTAAAAGAAGACAAAGTAAACATTGGACGTCAACTATAAGCTATGGTTAACTAAAATAAAGCGTCTCATCCGGTAACAACTTTCGCTTTCATATAAACTGTCAAATCAAGCCTTTTCGAAAACAACCACTAGACTCTAGTTTCGCCAGTAGCACATATTCCCTCTACAACCGAACTTTAAATTCTGGTAGACCTTGTCATGTAGCAACCGTGATGATCACTGTGTCATTGATCTACCAACAGGCGTGACCGAATTATCACGACTGAACGATCAGTCACACTCGTTTATCAACACTGTTCATCTTCGTAATCACCACCTAGGTAAACATTAGCTGATATCTCACAGGACCGTAATGTCTAGTGTGAACCAGCACACTCACGAATATTATTCAAACACGCCTTGCAAAGTCGCGAAGATACAACAACAGTTTGTTAATCAGACTAGACGGTTCGGTCGGTGAACAGCATATATCTGTACAGAACAGTAGTTACTCTGGACAAACTAAACTTGATCTACTCTAATCCAGTAAGGATCTACATGACCTGATCTGATGAACAACATCGTATACCTGAACGCTTAGCATAGGTCAGGTTTATGGAAACAAGCATGACGAGCCGTAGGTTCACGCAAATTCAAAAATGTCAACATGTTTGCGGTGAATTCATGGAAACATGTAAGTACCTTATGTACGGGCTCCCATAGAGACGAAGACAAAATTCCTCCTAATCCAACCTTGTTAACCTAACGTCCAAACCCCAATCGATTGGGACATGTGCCTGTTACCCTTCTCTCCTCGACCGCGTACATCCACATGTTCTCTGTTCTGCCCATGACACATCCATGTAGGTCACCTTTATAGACTGTCGACATTGCATGATTTTCATTGGTCCCCTCTCA
This sequence comes from Paragonimus heterotremus, assembly GCA_013368495.1. Taxonomy (NCBI): domain Eukaryota; kingdom Metazoa; phylum Platyhelminthes; class Trematoda; order Plagiorchiida; family Troglotrematidae; genus Paragonimus; species Paragonimus heterotremus. The sequence goes on from LUCH01002444.1 coordinate 55,960, forward strand.
CATTCAAAGTCTTATCACTGCGGCTTCGTTCACTTCCATTCTCCTTGTGTAATGGTTGTAGATTACTTGTCCTTTCCGTTCCTAACTTTTCGCCTGGTTTCGTTTTACTTTTGAAATTTAGCCGAGAGTTGGAACGAATTGAAGTTTGTGCGTTGTTTATACAGTAATCGTTGTATCAGTAGTACCGTTGTTTTTACGATCAACATTTGTTTTATCATTTTGTGATCGTGTGTTTGGTGAACGTTACAGCCCGGATCAATCGTTTATGACATTATTGTGTAATTGGACTGAACCACTGTAATGTCTGTGTCAGATCTGGTTCTAAGGTAGCGATGTTTTTACGACGAACATTCGTTTTATCATTTTGGGATCATGGAAATTGGACGCGTTACTCAACGTTTGTCTGCAGAACGTCGCATCATACAAAATTGGTACAAAAAGAGACGTTGCTACGGAATTTAGAGGGTAACATGTGAAGCGAGCATTAGTCGGCCATTGAAACATGAGCAGAGGTTTTTTCAGAGTGCGCTACACTTGAAATGTGAACTTTCAACCGGCTGTAGCACACGACAATAGTACCGTTGTTACTTTCAGTTCCTATTGTAAAATGTATTTCAAGTTGTATAAGTTTTCTAGATCTTTCCGACCTATTTTACATACACGATGCCATCCACTAGGCTTTTCTATCGTATATTTCCACGGTTCACCCAGCCGAACGATCATAAACTTTCAGGTAAACCTGCTTGCTATGTTCTACTAAATAACACAATTCAGAAGGAAGAAATGCCTGTCGAAAAAAATTCTACTTGCATAGTCAGCATGCAGAAAAAATTATTGATAATTACGGTGTATAGAGAGACACAATGAATTCTTATTCAGCTGCTAAAAGGAAGCCTTAGTGTCTGCCGTTTAAAGGAGACCACTTGGTTGAGAATATCGGTGACAGAAAAAACTCAACAATAAGACGCATACGTCTAGTTTCACAAACGTCTGAAACAAGCTATTAGAGAATGGAGTGTTCGCACGATCTATCTACTACTCACGTTACTTACCAGTTCACTTTTGAGTGACAATCAGATCGGCAGAACGGACTGACACTTGACATTGATGGTGGTTGTTCACATCTCAAAACAGTTGCGTCAAAGGATGGTGTAACACAAGTTGCCTGTTATCCACGTAATGGGATACAACCTCGTCGATGATTGAACAATTTTTGATAAGAGATCATTTGGTTGACCTGTCCAACTGGTGCGAATTATCGGTACGCAAACAAAACTCCACATTATTGACTCCCAGAGAGGCAATGAATATCAAAACCTATAAGCAGTTGTGTGTTGAATTAACAGCCTGCCTTGCCTTGACATTTAAAGTCGTTTTTGGTCGCTATAGCTCGAGTACGACATTTTCGTTTTACTGGTGTGCCTGAGCCACATGCATTCCGTATGTTTTATGTGTCTGACTGAGAAAGAGTAAACGAAATGCACATAACTGGTAATCTACACTTTCCATTCGTAACAGTAAGTTGATTAAAATGAACGAAGTATTTTGAGTCAAGAAGAAAGTCATGTCTGAATGTCTTAATCAGTTTAAGATTGCCGTTTGGTCCCAGTACTTTGCTAGTAACGATGGTGGAGCAACGGAAAGCTGTTTGTACAAAACAGTTTGTAGAATACACACAAATGGCTTGAATCGGTTACAGCAAAGACAGAAAAATGTACCGTTCCAAAGAACAAAACGACCCACAGACCATCAAACAGATTATTGTAGATCTGTTCGAGGAGGTCATCAAACAACTGTACAGAGCAAATCAGTCTCACATACACCCATATACTGTCTAAGAACACAAAACAGAACGAATGACGTAAATTCACAGTTGAGATAAAAATCAAATTGAACAAAGGGAACGACATCGAACGAAGGCATTACAAAAACAATTACTTGAATTGGTGGGCATAAAAAATAGTCTACAAAGCGGCTCTGAAAAGCATGAATAACAAGATTTCCAACAAATCAACAAATTAAACGAGGCTAATCGATGTAGTCAGTTTCGACAGCAGACACAGAGCGACCTGTTCCAATTAGCACTTGTTGCTCGGTTGTTGGAACATGTTTATGCAGTCACAATCCGAGCTTCGAGGTAAGCAGACACCTAGGTGAGATGGCTAAACAGAAACATTCCATAGCAAACTATAAAGGTAGTAGCCACTCTCCAAAGGTGAAAAGACATAACTAACTTCATCAACAAAACGGAACGAATTTGTCTGGAAAACGTACAAACGAGATCAAACAACTAGCTTAAAAAACATAGCTTTTGTCAAAAATACCATGTACCTGTAGAAGGCGTTTGGTTTGTTGGGCGAGCGCCATATCTGAGCACCCAATGGTCGCCTCAGTGAAATGTTGCCAGGCGACTTCCATCGCCGTAGTAGCGCCGATCACGGCAATACAAGGCCGGTTAGTTTTCTCTCGTACAAGATCGCTGACTATATGTATCTGCGACTCGTCATGGTCGATTACTACGCCCTTCCAACAGATGGAACGGAAGTAAAAAGAAAATAGACTGTTCGAGGGTACTTGCACAGTATCTGAAGTGATCACATGCATTAGCAGTAAAAAGAACAGAAAAAGAATGCGTGACTATTTCGTTTCAACAATTTACTAAACTTAGAACACTCAAGTGAGCATACGTAAGATATAATCTACAAAGACATTTCGACCGATCTCATCGGTTACGATACACGGACCATGATCACTAAACATGCATTGATTCGAATAAGCATAAAATAAGAATGAATCATTGACTGCAGTAAGAATGGCACACAGAAATAGGAGTAAACTAGTCATGTTCGAACGGGTTGCCACGATTAAAAAAGCATTCAAATTGTAAACAGGTCCAGTAAGGAACTACCAATGAAGACGGTATCGATCCAACAATGACGTACATGGGAATAAATGGAAACTAATAGGCGACCTAGATGTAGGCTTAAGACAAGAGAAATAAGTATACTTATATAAACAGGGTAACGAGATCTCTGAAATGATAATATCAAACACATACAGAATAGTATAAACACATAACCAACTTTTAACACCATAGTAGTGATAGGATAACTAACATTTGCTTCTGTACACAAAGTGGGGGTCTATAACGGTGTATTATAATGGCTTCAACAAAAGATAAAGTATGCTTATTGATTGGGCGATACAACACACGGAAAGCTTTCTCCGCCTGCACAACATTGTGCTGGGTGACCAAGCTGTTTACGTGTCCAAACACTTGTATTATTAATAAGTAGTTTGGCATATTTGATGATTTGGATGAGACCCAATTGCGAAAAATCTGGACTTCGGCTGGATTCGAATCAGTGACAGAAACACCATGGCCAAACGCGGCAAGCACTCTACCAGTTGAGCTACCAAACCACGCCAGGAACTCAGAAATGTCAAATTTGGACTCTGTTACCCAACCGTCCCACTGTATGATATGGAATCCGCCAAATGATTCAGGGGATCGACAACCCCGGCGGGAATTCTAGAACGGTTCACGATAAAATCCATCAACACCACTGTTGAGCACAGAGGTTCTGTTACTAAGAAGTAGTTTGGCAGACGGCTGGGTAACAGAGTCCAAATGTGAAAAATCCTAATTCCTGGCGTGGCTTCGTAGCTCAGATGATAGAGCACTCGCCGTGTTTGGGCATGTTGTTTCTGTCGCTGGTTCAAATCCATCCGAAGCTCTGACTTTTCATAACTGGGTCTTATCTAAATCATCGAATCTGCCAAACTACTAATGCAATTTCTATACCCGACATTTGTGTTGGTGGATTCCAGCGTGAACTGTTCCAGAAATCCTCTCGGGATAGTCGATCTCCTGGATCATTTGGTGGATTCTATATGAAACAGTGGGAGGGGTGGGTAGCAGAGTCCAAATATGGGGCTTTTGTGAGTGTTTAGAGTTAAATTATCAGTTATGTCGCCAGGTGAATTTAGAACACGTAAGTAGGATTGTGTAAGATAGACGCTGCAGAGACATTTCGATAGATCTAATAGGTTACGATACTTGAACCATGATCGATAGATATGCATCAATTCAAGTACGCGTAAAGTAGGAATCAATCGTGGGTTGCGATAAGAATATATCGTTATAAAAAATCAGATTTTAGACAGGTCTAGTAAGGAACTAACAATCCAAATAGGATTGATTTAACAATGACGCACGCAGAAATATGCAAAAGCTATTAAGTGGCTTAAGAGAAAGCTCTATGACGAAGTTGATACACTAAAATTAGGGTGGGGGATGAAGTGAACCTATATAATCTGCATAAGTAAATAACAGTAATAACGTTAATTTGGAGCAACTCATAACACCATGGAAACGGTAGATTAATTACTGCCTACATCTGTACTCGAAAAGCGGGTTTATAACGATGTATCGCAACGGCCTCAACAAAAAGCAAAGTATGCTCACTAGTGTCGTATAGCAGGCAGCCTCGTTTGTGAGTAGCATCGTGCGTACATTTGGGAACTAAAGAGCAAGCCTCAACGCTAAGAAGACGATGAACCAGAAACAACCATCGGAATAATGTGTATACACTATGGGGGAAGTGACACCATGGCGAATGACAACGTACTGCTACCCAATGTGTGTGGATACACGTCAGCCGTGCAAATGAGTGTACGTGTTCATGGTCCTATGTACAACATAACCTGTACGAGAGTTCGTGCAATAAGCAACTTTGCAGACAAAGCGTCCTTTGCGGTGACAACAGTAGCTGAGTGAAATAACACAAAAAAGCTCCCCCCACTTGAATGACATCCTGTTTCCTTTAGTCCTCGTATGATGTCAACCAGACACTCTGAAATGTACACACTGGCACGTGTTCCAAGTGTTCTCACTTGAGTCCACAAGTTAATAAATAATGTAAGATGTATCGGACGAGTTGTTTCAGTCTTCCTTCAATGTGTAAAACAGTCGTGTCACCTGGTTGATCATTCGTAATAACAAATTTTATATCAAAAGATATAATTACCTTATCTTTTAGTTTAAGACCACCTAGGGAACAAGTACATCAAAATGTTTTTCGAGCTATGCTCAGCAACCTTTTTCCGTAGTGGTTCCAAAAGTCGATATTGTCTGCGTTGATACTTTATCACTCGACCTGTTTGGAACCTGATTTCTTCAAGAATTCATGACAACTTATTCGAACGCTGACTAGTTTACTGATGTTTCTGTGTGCTATTCTTGTTACAATCAACTATTCACTCCCACTTTACACCTATTTGAACTGATGCATATCTATCGATCATAGTTCGTGTATGGTGACCGATGAGATCGTTCGAAATGTTTCTGTAGATCATATCATACGTAACCTTACTTGTGTTTTTTTTCAAAGGGGGCCGACTGGAATGTCTATGGGAATGCGACAGCTGCGATCAACTGTAGGTGATGTTCAACTTGTTTAATATACATCAATTCAATAGATTAGAAATAATTTCAAACTAACTCCAGGATCCTCCAACGACCACACCTCGTTGTGAAATCCACCTTTTGTTAGTCCAACTCATCAGAGTATAACATTAAATGAGCCGGTTGACATGCGAACCGAATTTACTTACTATCCGAATATTATCATTTCATAGATCACTATGTCAGAGCACATCTTGAGAGTCTGATCAGTAACACACTTGGAGCACACATTTCCAAAACCAAGCTAGACATTCAAAGAGATTAACAAATTGCTTTACAGCAGAGTCATCGGAAGCGCTTCGATAGAGTGACAATGCTCCGGACTCTCCACAGTCGCTACTAGTCGACTTTCTTTCTAGTGTATATTGAGATGTACTTACTACAGGCTGGATAGGACGTAACTGGGTTTTCACTTGACTAGCCAATAGTTTTCCTTGACATTTTTCATCCACAAACTTCAGTAATCTGTTTTACTGAATTATGCCGTACTGTTTTCAGATTTTTCTTTCCAAACCCGTTCAATATCGACTCGGCACCTTTCAGTATGCGCCCCTTTGTGTGAATTCTGTCGGCAAATTATTTATTGACTGTCAAGTGGTCCGGTACTTAAAAAAATGCTTCTGTTAGTTTCCCCAACTAAGTCAGCAGTATTATTAAAAACAGTACATCGCTAACCCACATTGATGTCTGTTAACGGAATCTACTATGTTCCGACGATTAAACATTCGCTCAAGGTGTTTTGCCCCAAAATTTCGCCTTACCCAAACTGCAATGGCCCAGAGACTGGGTCGGATGAAGAATGCTAATTATGCAGGGAAATTCACGATTCAACAGTGGCAAAGGGCTCGAGCAAGTTTAGCGATAAGGAGACCGACTTCGTAAATCGCGAAGTAACGGCGGGACTGGGACTGACTGCCAGTTTCACAAAAGAGTGGTGCGGGGCTTGACCTAAGCCGACGATCTCATCTGTTTGGCGGAGAATCGGACGCGTCTCTCCGGGAAGCTTGCAGCTCAATCTAACGCTTTGGAGCCAACGGAGTTGAAAATAAACACAGACATAACAAAACTAGCGATCATCCGTAGAGAACACAAGCACAATACGACTATACTCGCCAAGGAATCCATTCAATTCGGCCTGGTTCATGAGGAAATGTAAAACGTTCAACAATAACAGATTGCAACATTGAATACAATTACCTAAGCGCCCCGAATCTGTAACAGAGCGTCCACCTGCTCACAATCCCTGATTTTGAAAGTGAAATATTCGTTAGTTTTAAGTATCAAGTTAATTCAGCAATGGCCCCGACTTTCTAAAGCCACGTCAATCAGCTATCACCATACCTCAATTTATCTTCGTGGACCGGGTATTCTGATTTTAACCACGACCATCTCCATTTCATGATAAGTTGAGAGTGGAGAGATTGTCTATTAGTCAATGTCCAATCATCTGGACTTACACCACACGTATGCAGAGACATTGAGGTTGACTGCTCTCTTTCTGTCTCGATGCATGGGTGTTGATTGGGCTGGCATTCCTGTGTCCTACAGAGCGACAGATTTTGCAAGAATATTTTAGCTGCGTTCATGTCTATAAAGAACTCTTTCATTTGATGACTTCGGTATAGACTGAATTTGTCATTCCTACTGAAGGAATACGTCAATTGTTTGGCAATGACTGTCGGATGGCCAGCTTATTCAAAATTTATTGTTACAACTGTTCATCTTTTCTCAACAGACAGGTAACTCGTTTACAAGGGATACATAGACAATGAGATAGCTTCATCCGAATATTCAGTGTTTATTCGTGTATTGTTGTGAATATGAATGCCGTTAGTCTTTGTCTGTGTATGCTCCGTATGCACAAGTTTCATGTGCGGCCAGATTATACGTACTATCACATGATGTACTTCATTTAATTTCGGTCCCCAAGCATAGATGCCACATTAAATGAACAGACAACTGTTCACCAACAGAAAGTCAACAAATAAATCGCTCTACCAACTGACATGCCATGATATATAGTGTGTTAATATATACAAACATACGAGTTCACTTCTGAACCGTGCCCATAGGTACTATGGCTCAGTTTGCCGTTGACTTCAACAGCAGTCCACAAAATGATACATAAATGAATGAATACAAATGTGCGAAGTAAATATTTAAACAAAATGGAGGAATATAAAGAATCAAGAAACTATTAGATATAAACACGTCATTGAATACTACACAGTCATGTCAGGGAACATTTATAACCAACAGTGTGGATTATTGTGAATCTCTTAACCTACCAGACGGCACCTCCAAACAATGTACAGCTGACCAGTTAGAACAATCAAAGTCAGTGACTACGTTATGGCCTGATCATTATGACGTCTGTTCCGTCAAACAGTGCGCGGTGCGGTGGACGTCTTATCGGCATACACAGTGCGTGACTCAGCCACTACTTATTCATTATCGCGGTTATCGGTCGAAAATTTGACGACTCCCTGTGTTTACGCACTACGTGCCTTCGATGTCCTCACAGACCTCGTCAGTAATATCACTAGCCAGTAAGATCCCGCTACTCAGATAGGTGAAGTGATCAGTAGTCTCGGGAGGCTTGTGTATAGCAACAAATATAGGGTCAGGGCCAACTTAAGCTTGTAACACACTGCATTTTGAAGATGCAATGAGCACACAGTGTAGATTATCATGGTCTATCTGTTGTTCTCGGAAAAACTAAGTAAACCGATGTCCGTATTCTCGATAGTGGTCACCACATAAAATGGCAGAAGATCCACCCATAGATCTTCGGAACATGAGAGGGCTCCTCATAGGATATCACTGTTACTTAGTTGAATCAGAAACGTGAGGTCGGATAGCTCTGTTGAACACTACTTAAAGTGGTAAACACTAGATATAGCAGTCTATAAAGGAACACTTCACGCGGAGTGGGTATACACCAGTTAAACACTGAAACTTCGTTCTCTGGTTGGAGGTGGTCTCAATTGAGCCAAAAGCAGCCTTTATATTCCAAAACGTTATGACAATCGTCCAAGAAAAAAAAGAGTACGATGTTCTAGTAGCTGTCACAAAGCAAAATCATCGTCGTCACACCTGTGGCCTGATCTTCAACTTTTTTTTATACCAGCGTTAAAACCATCTGTCTCATAATTCCCTAGTAACCAATGACTGCAGTTAAAATCTAGCTTGTGAAAGTACAGGGTAGGGTGGCAGACACCGCGAACAGGGCTAGGCTACCTACCACAACTCGCAACAGCAGTAACTAATAACTCGCCTGATGTTTTACTCATGGGCAATCGGGACATTGGTTACCACGAAGCGATCACCAGTCTTATTCGAGTGCGGTTTTCGCAATCATACCGTGTTAGAAACTTAACCTGATCGATTTAGAACAAACGCACTTGATTCCTTATCAGAAAGCAAGATGATAAAGCTCGAATCCCGTTGCAATTCTTTCATTATGTGTATGTGATCTTTCGTTAGTAAGCAATTTCGTCTGACAGGTGCTTTCTGATACTGACACAAAGGGTCCACCATTTTTACTTTAAACCAACGATAAACTTTCTTTGACATAGTTTGACGAGCTGGCCGGTATAAGTTCTCGAGACCATCAGGATCTATTTGTGCACGCCTCCTTTAGGCATGTTTAAATTTGAGAACGTAGACGATAGGAATGTTTCTGACAGGATGATGGCGTCTGTTGATGTTCGACCGTCGTCCACAAATTCACCATCTGCTCAAGTGATTGACGGTATTCATGATTATGTGATGGAGAATAATCTTAAATTAGGTTTACCCGTGTTTCAGTTATGCAGGCCGTTTGCCGTACGCCCCAGAAACGTACACTTTTGTTCAGTATAAAATGCTAGCGTCACAGGTAATCAGTCCTCTTGGACCTGGTCTAGTCCATATTTTATGGTTTATCTCGAGAAACAACCACAAAGCGTCGTCAGCTCAACACAGCTGTGCAAAACATACATGGATGACATATTTGTAGCATGTGGTCCGGATAGCCAAATAGAAACTGTGTGCAGACGTATTAACAAGTTGCAATGTGACAGTAAATTTGCCATTGAAGTCGCGTAAGAAAATCAGGTATTCTTCCTGAGTGTTAGACCCACTAAGCATGAAGGTGGATCTTTCGCCAGAAGCGTCTTCCGAGAAATGTGGGACGGTCAGTTGGTGAACCCTGAAGGCCATGCGTCAATCGCATTCAGGCACGGATTCGTGCGAACACTTTGTCACAGAGTTCACGAAGTTTGTTCAAATGAGCATACTCCAGAGAAGCTTAGTTCTATCTAACAGACTCCAATCCAGAATGGATATCCCACGCGTTTTATCTGCTTACATTCTAAGCCACTCGCTTCACCTGCAAAGAGCCGTTATAATGGTATCACGGAAACCGATGCTTATATCTCCACCTTTCGATGAGGACGATGCAGGCCTCTTTGTGGAGCGAAGACTGAAAGCAACACTAGATCGCACATGCATGCCAGCCAAGCTCGCGCTGCGACAAATAGTTCGCATCCGCTCAACTCTGGCAAATGACCCGATGTATTCACCTGTACCTAAGGTTCACGGTACACTGGTTACACAGTGTGGGTATTCCATATTCGTATTTTGGAGCATCTTTCAAATACTCCTTGAGTGCCAAAGGTAGAACACCAAAAAGTGTAGTAGTAAATTTGGAAAGACAAGCTAATAATTATGTGCTGTACAGTCTTCGTTCGAACTGATTTCGCTGCACCATATCAGGCACATACTGCAGAAATGCACAATTTGTAACTCCGATTTCTGCAGTATGTGCTTGATAATATGCAACGAAATCAGGTTGAACAAAGATTGCGCAATGTACCGTTATCACCTTTTCGTTTCAAGTACATTTCAATGGAACCTTGTCACAGGTAGCAATACAGTATTAACAAGAATCTATATGTGTCGAGTTGGTCTCACAAAAACATTCCATATCATTTACCAGAAGCGTTTGTAATACACCATGTGAGACTAACGTTCTGTTCAGAAACAGATGACAGTGAACCTATCCCTACCTTACTAATATGTTGCATAGATTAAGTATTGTTCTGTGCTTATACATTTTTTTCATTCTCTAATTCCATTGCAGACTTCTCGTTCTCCGCCGAGTGGTTAGTGTCTGTACATTGTGCTTTCTAATGGTTGTTCAGTTAACCCATGCCTGAACCACAAACTGCACCATATACTAATTCCTCTTTCGCGCTATGTATCCACTGTTGTCTACTATGATTAGTCAGTCATATTGCTGACCCGTTTCTTGAGATGAGTTATTGTTTATTTTAAACGTTTCCCATGGATACTCATACACACATTCATTTATATTTCTGTTTTCTTATGTAACTGAAAAGAACGAGTGAACTGATGCTTAAACATACACCTTACCTGACGATCCTGGAGTTCTTAAAATTTATTCCGTGATATTGTCTTTGGCATGAGGCACGTCCGAGAAAAATGTGCGTGTTAGTTACCTAATAACGAGCAGTACACACAGGATGAGCACATAGGGAGCCTTAGTTTGTAACACAAAACTTGTAAGTTCAACTTCTAACATAGCGGGTCGAAGAAACGCCGAAACCGATTAGCATGGTGTATTGGTTTGAAAGTGGCAACTGACATGCAATTTAAATGGAAGGTTTGCCTGAAAAAAGTTAACTTCCAGCTTTTAAACTACGAGATGTTTGGTGCCACGTAACGTACGAGGTCACACACGAGGACTGGATGCTATGGAGCTGTCTAGGATTAGAGAGAAACGAACACAGTAAGTGGATTCATCACCAGTGAGCAAACGCGGTCTCAGCCAGGAAAGTCACAGGGCCACCACGAGTCCGAACCTTAAAAATTAGTACGTTAGGCGAGTGTCATACAGAGGATTACGAGGCAGTTGAAATTGGTTTCTGTAATAAATTGATAGAAAGTAAACGAATGACGACGCATATGAATAACAAATGAGCTAGCTGCTAAAAGATTAAATCTAACTGGCCCGGACTCCAACAGACAATCGTGACTCAGTGGTGGTAACGAATAGAATTGATATAAACCAAGACTTATCATGCAATTCGCAACCCAAACCATACCAACTGGTCAACAGGACATTTGGATTAATGTAAAATTACCTTACAGAAAGTTATAAAATATGCAGTAGGTACTACAAATGGCTGTAAACGATCCAACAACCATGGTATAAGCCGTGTTGGATAGACGATAGCCAGTATGTCAGCGTGCGAAACAATATCCTCCAAGTCGCAAGAGGCGATCACATTTTTTGGCAACTTGAACCCCGGTAGATAAACTGAATTCACGTGCATCCGATTGATGGAATCTGCCAAACTTTCACCATCGTACTTCTCATCGTGGACGAACATTGTGACCTACTGAAACTAGAAGAAAAGATGAATCCGCACAAACCGTTTCGAGAAACTCCTCAGAATTTTTAACATTCCCAGCCATTAGTCGTGCAACCGCAGTTGCCCAGGCACCACACCCGAGAACAGCAACCTGCTTCATTGCTGGAAAGCCGAGCAGTGCTAAAAGATAAAGAGATAGGGAGAGAAATCATAAGAGTTTTCTGTGATTAATGAAGGCATGTTGGGATGAGTGCAACTAAGCAGAGACTTTGTGCATCTTTACGACGTTTATTATGAATTGCGAAATTTAAGTTTTACAAAATGCATGCAAACGGGGTGTGGCGTTGCTCATATGATGTCTGCTTGACGCAAACTAACCGACAGACAAAATGTTGAACAAATAGAGATAGAATATGCAGCTCTTCCCTGCAGGCAAACCACATCTCTGAGCCAAAAAACAGGGGGGCTATCACGTTGAGAACTGCGGGCTATGTTCTTGCATTCGTGACAAATAATCTTCTACAAACAGCACGCTTGTCTGTTTAGACACAAAATCATAGGCGGGTTGTGTAGGTGGTAACGGAATTTGTGACAAGCCGATGTATGCGTACGCAAATCAGTAATGGACAGACGCAGTTATCTCATTCGAAAAATCGGCTCACGATCTCATTGTTTCTCCCAATCATTCTCTTTGCACATGATAACGCTCGTTCTCGTAAATGGTCTGCCGATCGAGGTGAGATTTTTTAACGAATGCACCCAAAACGATTATACGTAATGAAAAAACGCAGCACAAAGTTTTGATCTCAACCGTACGAAATTTGGCGACGATGTGCTATAGTTTGTCAATCCTCTGAGAACACAAAACATTATAATTCCCCTACCAGAAGTGAGTACATTACTCTTAAGTAGAAATTTGTCGAGGAACAGAAAATCACGGCACAACCTTCCAAACTGTAAACTAATGAAACTCGCTTATGTCACTGTGTTTATTGAGGTAATAACAAGGCCTGAAAAACCATCACGCAGATCACTCTACTGCGAAGTGAAGACCATCTTGCCAAAATTTAGTACCAGTGGTTGGCCCGAGGCGAATAGCGGAGCAGGATCAGTTTGCTTTTAGTGCCTGTTAAAGAAGGGCTACCGACTGTCTGTTTGCACATGAACATGCGTTTAAAACATGAAGAGGGGACTCTTCCTGCTTCGGGGAACTGTGTAGCAGACGATGTAGTTCCGTTTTCAGTTGTAGGTGTTTCAAGATTGAATGAAAACACTAACGCATCACCAATCTGGAGTGCTACCATAGGACTCAAATTTGAATATCGCCAAGCCCATCCTTTTGATTCGTTTTTTCCGCTCCATCACACGGGAAATAAGGCGCCCACTCATTTTATCGTAACACAATATCTTACTAATCCGTAAAGTCGGGCTACGCATTCTGGTAAACCGGCCTCATACACAGTGTGTAGTGACCTGCGATCGTGTGGCTTCTCTAAGGATCCCGGCTGCATATGTGCTTTCCTGCTAGTTTGTTCTGTACGCATGATTCTGTGTACGCCTGCAACAGAAGACCTGATACAAAACTCAGTGCCACATTCTTTAGTCGTGCAGCTAATTGCACGCAGTGAATACTTGCCCTTTTCTTAACGACTAATCTATCATTTCATTCTTCAAGGTCGTTTAACCCGAACCTATTTGAGCGTTGTTTGACACACTCGAAGGTTCCACGCACTTTTCGCTTGGCGCGCTTTTGAGCGCCACCGAGTGGGCTGTAGCCCATCTCGCGCTTCTCTTCTTTTTTCCTCTTGGTTGCTGCCGTTGGTCTCAAACTAGGCTAGAGCTAACTGCTTATCATATTTCCAAATACATTCTGGAAATATACGGTTTGTTTCCACACTTAACTGCGTTCTCTAGTTTGATGCCTGTTGGGACTACGTTACGATTGCTCTTCAGGAAAGGCGTATTAAATTGTTAGAAGACGAGGGTCTAGCGCATACACACTTGTCCATTGCAAGTATGTGCGGAATATTTCTTCACTGCCTTTTAAAAAAGGAGGGAGAAGTACTTTTTGGTATCCTCACCTCAAAGTATTTCGCTAGGGACGTGGCGACTTTAGATTACCCAAATTCTCGGCAACTTCGACAGTGGTATGGATGATGGATTATCACTCGTCCTTTCAGATCGCATAAACTACCAAACTGACTGGGCGGGTGACCGATAGTAAGGTGATCAGCTAGCAGCCGACAACAATTGGGCATCTTGAGATAAAACGACCTTCAGAAGTGGAGAGAGAGTGAGTGAACTACACAGTTAGAGCTCGAATACAGAATCAAGATCGTGATGACGACGGTAATGTTCACAATGAGTACGGTCGTGATAAAACTGACGAGAAATTGGATCATAAACAGAAAAATTCAGAATATCGCCATCATCATCATTGCCATCATTTTCAATCTCGAGCCACACTTGTGAGTAGAACGGCTTGGGCTGCCGCTGGTCATGACAATGAAACATAAAGTTGCGGAGTAATAAGAAAAGATACGAAAACAAACAGGCAAAAACAATTGCGTTTTTGGAACAGAAGAATTGACAAGTTTGCGGATACAGTCTCTCAACTGGCTGCGAAACAATGCCATGTCGGAGGGTTTTTCTAATCAGCGGTGTGGATGGCCACAAACTCCCCAACCAGACAGACGGCACCTACCAAACTTGCACGGTGGAACGATCGAGGCTTTCGTAGTCCATGACCACGTCATGGCTGATAATCTTGCGGTTTCTTTCAACCACCAACAGTCACACTGAACAATGTGTAGTGCAGTAGACGTTCCGTGGGTATACGGAGCACACCATCCAACCAGTGCGGCTGTGCATTTTCACTATTTCCTTTATCGGTGGCGATCGCGAACACTTCCACAATAAGCACTGACGTACTGTCATGGTGCTCACAAAATCAGTCCGTTCAAAACTGGCTAGCTGGCGGATACAATTGTAATCAAATACCGGAAGACCATGCACATTTTCCGCACTAATGAGTTATGCCTCTGATCGACATGGCAAAACTGAGCGCATAAACACATTGTGAACTCTGCTTTCATTCGAAAAATGAGCGTTTTTAAAACGCCACAGATGACGTAGGTTAGCGAATGCACTACGTGCCTTCATTGTCCATGTAGCCACTTAGTAAACAATACTGCAGATTGACAAGATAATACTACCTAGGTGGGTGGGACAATCGACAGACCCCATCAGCCGGCCACTAATAACAAACGCAGGATCATTATCAACCTAATCTTGTAACAACACTTCATACTTTTCGGCTCTCTGCGGGAGAACTAAGTAGAACAATGTTTTAGTGCGTACGTGCACTAAATCAACGTTTCCTCAGGTATACGCACAAATACCAGACGCGAAATAAAAGTACAGATAATTGCGGAGACCGAAAATATATTATACGATAATGACAAATGGTCTCGATCAGCGCTAGACTACACCGATACGCGAAATAGCTAGGGAGGATAAGGATCCGACCGCCGAGCGCGCGAGCAAGCCGGAAAGTGTGTATGGCGCGAATGGCACGCATAGATCGACAAGCATGCAAACAAACAAACGCGATTGCATGCATCAGGCAGACAGCAGGCAAAGATCCTTAAGGTCCTATGTACAGTGTGAGCTAAGATTTTAGGAGGGATTTTACACATCGTACAGTAGGCAGGCCGGGGGTATCTCCAGGTCACTACAATGTCACCCACAAACCCCATATTAGTCGGCTTACTACCTGGCGGAAGCTTCAGCTCAAGGACCTCGGAACCTCTGAGTGCCCCTTCCAGAGTGTGGATGCGGAAACGTTATCACAGATGGCGGTTTGCCACAGTCAATAGCGTATCTGCATCCATACCATTTCTAGTCCTTCTGCTTAGTCTTCCATCGTTAGTTTTGGCCCTACTTAGTAACGTTTTCTTCTAGGATATCCCACGTCACTGTTGAGGTGAGTGGTGGCCCGAGCTACATGACCTTTTGGCCAGGCTCTTGGCTGTTATGGTGATGATGCGGAGGACAATGATGATGAACAGCAGAAGAAACATATCCGGCAATCAAACGACACCCACAGATCTTTCACTTGTTTTACTTTGACTAAAATCCCTGGCTTAGATGTAGCCTCCTGCTGGCACCTATCCCTACGCTGTTTTGTAACTGTCAGCCACTAGTGTTCTGGACTCAAAGTTGTTTGAGCACACCGATATTCGGATGAGGTCTGGTTGGAGCTGACATCCTTTAACAAGAGAGCCGACTAACTTGATGTTATCCGTAATTAGAAAGCAGTCTGACTTAAAACCGACCGACAAATCAATCATGTGTGCAAAGAAGATCAGTAGAGCAAGTGCCGTGCTCTGCGGGATCCTGTTGCATCAGGATCCAACATTAAACAGATCATCGTTGATCCATAATTCTGTGGTACGAACAGAGTCCACTAATAGACCACTTGAGTTATACCGTAAAGTAAAAAATTAGCCACTTGTCATATACTTTTTTAAAAACAACATGACTAACGTCCACTACATCACCCTCATTCAAGACGTCAATAATTTTTTAAGACAAACGAGAATGTTTGTAAGACACGAAGCGTCGGTAAAAAAAACCTATGATCTAGGGCTAATCAGTTAATACTGAGTAGGACGGCCACATGCTCGTTTTCTAATTATTCCTTGCGGTAATTTGCACACGTATCGGTCAATAATTGAGGGTTTAAACGAGATCACCTTTTGTCGTATAATGACAAGAATATAGTGCTTTCCGGGCCATTCAGAGGTGCTTTCTTATTCAGCACTTAAATAGACAGTCCCGTGAAAAGCACTACTAGAAAGTGTTCATTTGTAGACAGCATGATCACTACGATTATGCATCGCTGAGAATGGAGTGGACAAGTGTGGCTGCGCTCTACCCTCATCCACCAGTTGATCGGGAAGTTTTCCTAAACAATAACTGAACTGTGGTTCCAACATGTACCACATCAAGATAGAGGTAGCGTGTTTGAAATTAAACAGTATATTTTCGATAGCATATGAAAGTATGACGATTATTTCTAGCTAACCTGGTCCGAGTTCAGCGGCAGTAATTAATGAGAAGAAAAAAATGCAAGGTAAGCTCACGCACACAGCGTTGCTGAAAGATGTGCCAAGAACGTGTGTGAAACTTTCGAGCACTCAGAAGTGAGCAGGCGGGATGACCCTGCAGATCATGGAAATAGACGAATCGTTAAGGAGGTGCAAAAATTCGCAGAGTGCATTCTGTTGCAGGAAGGAAGTGGTAATGAGTTCATATCAAGCATATATATATAGATATATATATATATATATGTATATCAGGCGTATACGTAAACATGCATATAGAGCAAACGAAGGGAAGTGTACGATAGCAGTCGACATTCTGAGAGAAGACAGACTATTGCTGGCCTCTATAAGACGGTGACATGTGACTGGTCGACAGGATGTGGGCGGTGAGGACAGAAATGTGGGTAGATAACAAGGGCTGTGACCGATATTCAGGTGTAGCTGATGTAGTGGTTAGTTCCACCGGCATATGTGTGCACATCGAGCCATTGGCTACATCTGCATGGTCATAATGTGTCGGCGTGGTAAATCTCATATAGAGCACATGAACATTTATCAATTTGTGAACTACAAGTGGGCGCGTGCTGACTACGACATCCTAATAGGTCGTTTACATTGTTTAAATTACGCAGTATACTTCACCATACTCAGTTACGGTTGCTGTGAAACGAAGTGATCTTTTCAAAACCACGAGGTGAACTTTAATTATTAAACATATGTGCCTAAAGGCATTTCTGCGTAATTAAGGTGTATTTTAAGATTTTTTGTATAGAGTGGCACAACAGAAACAAGAATTCACTCTTAACCACCTCAACAGTGCATATTATTCGTTAATAAAATCGTAGTAGACCCAGCGAATCATACTCTGGATCGTGCGACATCAACGAATTGGGGCGGCAAATGAAAGCAGATTTTGATTCTTTTCGTACCTCAAGAAAGTGAATCGTGAGGTTAGGAACAATAAACCTGGAATCAAAAATAGGTGTAGCATCTGAAATACGGAAGGACAAATCGACCTAAACTAACCTTCAAGATGGTCAGATAATTTTCGGGGATAATACTACCAGGCATAGAGTTCTAAACTTTGTGGATGCGCAAAAAGAAACAGTTAGGCTAACATTCCAACCGACTGCGCTGAAGCTCCGGCTTATGCGCATGACCTACTAAAGCAATATTTGTAGCAGTGCCAAAGAAGTCTAAAAACAAGTGGCTGATGGGCTTAATGATTAGGGAAGTAAGCAAACAGATCATCCCACTGTCTTCAAAATTTAACAGTTACTACTAAGTCAATTGAGTCTTCCTGCATAGGACTGCCTGCATTTCTAGGACGGCCTTTGTGGTACTAGGTTGGACAACTTCAAGCATGATTTTATCCTTCTGGAAACAAGGAGGCCATATCGTAGTGTTGTTCTCAAGATATGACCGAAGGAAGTTACTGCACATAAGCCTAAAGCACACGAGATGAAATTGGTTAAAGCGCAGCTTGGGAAGCGTCAACGTCCTGTTGGCTATCTTAACATTAGCTCCTTTGTTCGCTGAGTTGGAGAGAAAATTCGAAGTGAATGTTCCTAAGTGGCTCTCAGTATATACAGACTAAAGAGTACCACCGAGGTGATAATCGCCGCTAAAGGTCTGGCAAATGTACACTCTCTTGTACTTTTCGACAGGGAACTTGAGAACATTGGTCTGAGACGAAGCGAACAGTGTTTTAATTATGTTGCAGAAGGACACAATCTTTGGAACTTTTTATGGTACACCAGAGCTTGACATCATCAGAGAACGGCAACAGAAGGAACGAAGGTAAAGGGGTTGTATCCTTTATAAGAATGAAAAAGATTAAAAAGACGAGAATCGAGCTCCAAAAAGTTTCTTGAATGATCCGATGAGTGTCAGGCAGGAGTAAAGCGACTGTATTAGACTGCCGTACACGTTAAGGTTGTGCAATTTATCTAACAACGCGGTGTTTTACTTGATTGGACGTTAGGAAAAATTCAAGATGCGTGACAGCCGTTTCTGTGCTATGATAAGTTAACAGCATCCAGTAATAAGGGGATCAGCAAGAGACTTGATTTACATAAGGGCCCTCTACAAACCACATGCTGAACATGAGAAAGAACGTTTATGGCGGACAAGCAGCTAAAAGAGCATCATATATGAGTGCTTTAAGTGTTTTGGATGTGGTAATAAGAATAGCGATTGGCCTGTAAAGGGTAGACAGATTACAACGGTCGTTCATAAATAAGGAAGTTCGGTTAGTCACATTCCAACTCTTGGAAACAAAACCTTGTTTGAGCAAAACTAGTGAGTGATTGACACCCCAAAGAAGACCAGAGAAGAGACTCCACCCGATCCAGGGGAGTTATCCTCAAGATTATGCAACCTGGCAAGTACAGATAGCGCGATGTGTCTATTGGGAATTTACCATTTGGAAAAATAACGGTTGGAACGGTGATCAACGGTATAAAAGATAACGCGGTGCGTAGTTTATTCTGAAGAAGGTTGGAAGACGGAAAATGACAAAATACACCAATTAGCCAATTGTTTGAGTTAGACAGTCCTGCGGAACACTAGACGAACTCCGGTATTTCGGATAATACATTATCTGTAGGCGGGCGTGAAAAGTTGTAAAACCGGATTTGCTAGAAGTTCTGTCAGCACCGTGTAGAAACACGTTTCTGACTTCCAGCTCGGAGTCTAAATGAGACGTAGAGAGCAACTGAGATGATGAGTAACTTTGTTCACTCGATGTATTAGACAAACTCTGAGCGATAACATGTAAGTACTTCGACGAGTTAATACCGAAACGGCGCACAGAAATAGACAAAGACAAACAGGGTTCCTCGTTCACTTGGCACTGTGTTGATTCACCACCGACTCTGCCTGAACCCACTATGACCTATTTTTTGTTTCCGGCTGAGTTACAGTTTTAAATATCTCGACATCCAACAAACAACTACACAACGACCAGTGCGACTCAACTAATCTGACACGATCCACTGTTGACTCGTGCGGATGAACGGATATTCCTTTGGAGAGAAAACGACAAAAATACCAGAAGCGTTCCAGAACGTCGGTTGTCATACCGTGAGAAGTGACTGTAAATCTTAGGAGCCGCGGGCCTACGTTTTCCTTGGGGGATAAGGGTCGAATTAAGTGAAAGGCTTGGTGAACTAGGGTACTATCCAACACCAAGGCAAACGTAAGGAATTCCCGCCGTTTTACATAATGATATCTAAGATCATAACATCATAACATCTCAGATCCTGGTTCCATGACTGGTAGATGGAGGGGGCCTCCTTTCCTAATTGCTTCTGCCTCTGACGTTCTCTTAATAGAAAATTTGAGTATACGGAAACATCCATGGGTGATCGGAGCATGAAGACATCCAGACCAATTGACTCAGTCACTACTGGTTCTTTTAGTGACAATCAGACCTAAACTAGTTTGCTGACGTGATCAAAGCCAACTTTCCTCGCTAGCCGGGTGGTACAGAACGGATAGGGCAGAAAAAAATCCATTTTGGAGCAGAGAATCACATCCACCTCCAAGTTTTAATAAGTTTTCTTAGCGTTCTTGAAGGTTATGTTATGATGTTATGATGGCTAATAAAAAGCCTGGTCTCCAGTGGGAGAAAAGATCTGTATTTGTGTAGGGACAACAATGACGATGTTATTGCAAACAGGTCAGGAAAAACTCAATAAGTTGACTGAATGCAGTACCGACCATTGCGTATGGTACCACTAACTGCAACCGCGACATTACATCGCGTGGTCACGTATTCGGGATTTCACAGAACATGAATCGCAGTTCGAGCAATGAACACTGAACACATCCAAACCATAATACATTACAACAAAACGAAAGTAAATGATTCATTAGCTTGATGCAGTCGAGGTCCGCTTGTTACAAGCCTGCATATTAGTAGCCTTTTGGACACTAGTCTATGGGACGTAGTTTGACAAGTGTGAAAAGTTTTAAACCCGTATGACTATATATTAAGCGATATCGTTGCATATGCACAACTAAGCCACCCTTGGAAGGTTAATGGTCGCATTTAAACAAGTAAGCTCAAGAAAGAATAACACATAAACATGCTGGTGATAATCATGGTCTCAAGGTTACTATATTAGACAATACATAACCATGAGCGAAAGCACTAGCAATGGGGCGGCGAAAACACGTGACCAGCTCAAATCGAGCGGTTAAAGTCACTATGCAGACCGGTGATCAAGATAAACAATGGAGCGATCAGTTGGTGACGACAGTGAAAAGCAGGACTTCCTAGTGTCCCATGTGTCGAGAAAATGAACCACACCGTCAGAGACTATGAGGCTGAAGTCAAAAACAGGTTCAGTATCTGAACTATTTCAATGAAGCAATCACAAATAACAACACAGATAATATCTAACGTTCGCAGTCGTAGCACGATAATACCTACCTCATAGAAGAGCAAAACCACAAGTAAACGTGAAACTCATATTGTAGCGACTTGGACATTTAACTGGCCTGCTTGCCATATGATGCGTAAAACAGTTCCAAAACTCATGTAGCGACCCTGTTCGTTATTGTCAATTATGTTAGAGCTACGTGTGCCATTTGTACCCTTCTTATTTTCTACCTTTGTATGTACTCAAACATTTGTTCGAACGAGTAGAGATACCGACCAGTCCACCGCGCACTCGAACGTGTGACTCCCCTGCATGCACGCTTGTCGCTCTGCTCCGTTATCACCCCGCATTTGTATCTGTTTATTCTCGCGTTTACCTCGCAGGTCGACAATATACTCTTTGTCTACTCGCTGTATTATTCACAACCGGTTGTCTTCGGTTCGCTCGACCCCACAAACAGGTTAGACCGTGTAAGTCGTATGTTACCGTGTACATTCGATTTCGGTATTTTCCCCCGCTTTTATCACGTTTCGAGTGCGTATAGTTTACACGTATATATTCATTTAAATTTCATATCGTTCGTATCTACTCAATCGCCATGTGCATTAGGTCTGAATTTTCGTTTTTTGTATCGTTGATCACCTTAACCATTTCTGCTTTCGGAGGTCTTGATTCAGAGTTGTGGTTCGTCGCGTGGGAAATAGAGTTTAACAATCGGCTTATAACAAGCGATGCGGACAAGTTCTCGCAACTTATACCACGCCTCCCCCGAGATATGCTGAACCTAGTTAACAGTATCTTACTAATCTCAGCAACTGATCGCCACGAGCCGGCTAAGCGAACAATCGTTAGAAAAACACAGCCGTCAGACAAAATGCGCCTAGAACAACTGTTCTAACGGTTACAGCTAGGGGACAAAAAGCCCTCGGTTCTTATTCGAGGAGTGCGACAAGCACTGGGCAAGTCGCAGTTGCCCGAGCCTCTCTTACAAGAGTTATGGATGCAGCAACTGCGCGAGTATACACAAAGGCTATTGTCCGTGTTACCCTCACGTCCATTAGGCGATCTAGCGGCTTCGGTGGACACAGTACATCAACGTCTTCGAGGCACGACGCCGTCACCATTAGTAGGGCGGGTGGTTACCCCTAACAGTCCCGCGGATAAATCGTTAACCGCAAAGAACGACGAAATAGCAGTGCTGCGCAAGGTACTTGAATGTCATGAACGCAATCCTGTGGAACCGAACGTCGAGATAGCTCAGCAAGATCGTGAGCTGGCGGACCTTCGTGCCAGCATTCGACTTACTAGGTCACCGTCGAAAATTCCTCCGACGCGTGCTCGATCACCACCCGAACTGAAGTCTAGCGATCTTTGTTGGTACCATGGGTCATATAGTGGTAACTCTAAACGACGTCGATCACCATGTAACCGTCGTGGTAACAAACGTTTAAACTAGCAGGCCGGCATGTTTTAGCGACGGCAGCCACAGGCCAGTTAAACAACAATCGCCTCTTTTTTCTGAGGGATTCGACCTCTAAAAGGCTCGTCCTAATCGATACAGGAACGGAGGTTAGTGTCATTTCGCACACTGTAACAGATGTATGATCAGAATCTGACACTGCACTCCGAGCAGCAAACGGTACGCCCATTAGAACCTTCGGCAGTCGAGTGTTGAATCGAAACTTTGATCTTCGACGCAATTTTCGCCGGGTTTTTGTGGTTGCTCATAGACCTTTCCCTGTTATTGGAATCGATTTCCTCCAACACTTCGACTTGCTGGTCGGCGCACGTCGATCGCGCTTGATTGATACTTCGACAAGAGCCAATGTTCGGGGTAAACCGTCGCATACGGTTGTGATCAGTCCAATGCTAGCCAATCTCGCAGATGGCGACCCTTGTGGAAAACTTTCATCCGAATTCCCTCAACTGGTCCGCCCCGCCAACGAACTGCCGGCCGTGACAACCGACGTCGCACATCACATTGTCACACGGGGGTCACTGATTCGAAGTCGTCCACGTCGCTTAGCCCCCGATAAGTTAAAGATTGCTCGAACCGAATTTGAGTATATGCTTCAACTTGGCATCATCAGTCCGTCTAATAGTCCATGAGCACACGGTGCCCAAAAAGACTGACAACGACTGGCACCCACATGGCGACTATAGGGCATTAAATAACAATACCACTCCTGATAGGTACCCAATTCCGCACATTCAAGATGTGATAGCAAACCTGTCATGAACGCAGATATTTACAAAAATAGACCTGACACGTGCGTATAACCAGGTTTCTGTAGCCACCGAAGACATTGTGATAACAGTGGTCATAACACCGTTCGGACTTTTCGAATCTTTGCGCATGCCGTTTGGTCTGAGCAACGCTGTCCAGACTTTCCAATGTTTTATTCATGACGTGTGTCGTCGACTGAACGGTGTTTCTACGCATATGGATGACATCTTGGCCGCCAACTCATCACAGGAGGAACTTTGTGCGCACTCATGTCCGTTATTCGCCCGTTTGTCGCATCATGGAGTGACTATACACCAAGCTAAGTGCTCGTTCGGGATGCCCGGGGTAATCTTCCTGAGTCACGGTGTATCCACGAGCGGGATCGAACCTCTCCTCGCCAAAGTGCGAGGAATAGTGGACTGCCCGGAGCCCACATCATCCAAGCAACTTCGCCGTTTTGATGGTCTGGCAAATTTTTTATCGTCGTTTCATCCCCAATTGCGCACAGTTAATGCAACCGCTCACCGACCTGCTCAGAGGCAAGGTTCGCTCATTTTCGTTTACAACGGCCGCAAAAATAGCCTTCGTTAACTTAAAAACAGCTGTTTCCAATATAGTGTCGTTGTCACACCATCATCCGTCCGCCCCTTTAGCACTAACTGTGGATGCACGAGACGTGGCTGTAGGAGCATTCCTGCGACATCAATTCGGAGACGACTGGTGCCCATTAGCTGCTTTTCTCCAAACGTTTACAACCAACTGAATCGCGGAATAATGCTTTCGGAAAGAAGCTGTTAGCGGCATTTCTCGGCATCCACCATGTTCGACGTCCTTGAAGGCAGGGACCTCATCATCTTCACATATCATTAGCCACTAACTTACGCCATGCGCCCGACAGCCGACGGGTACTCCCTTAGAGAGATCCTACACTTGGATCACATCTCTCAGTTTACGACCGATATCCGTCACATTTCATGTGTTGCGAACCCAGTCGCCGCTGCCCTCTCGCGCATCAATGCTACGACGAGCACGGCAGATAGCTCAATCGATCTGGCAGCAATCGCAGCTGCGCAGAACAACTTCGTGGGTTCAGTTCCCTTAAGCTAGAGAGTGTTCTCATGAATTCATCTGAACTGATGATTATTTTAACACTCCACAGCGCATTCCTCGTCCGGTTACTCCATTAGCTTTCCAAAATTAATGTCTGACACGTTGCGCAACATGTCTCACTCATGCGTACGTTCAACAGTCAAACTAATCACTGAGCGCTTTGTCGGGCGCAATATCAATCGCGACGTCCGCACATGGGTCAAAGTGTGCATACCGTGCCTTTGGTCTAAACTTCATCGACACGCGCATACCCCCGCCGTGAGTTTTGCAACCCCCGATGAGCATTTCTATCACGTGCATGTCGACCTAGTCGGAACTTCGCTACTGCCAAATGGATGCACATATATCTTGACATGTGTACATAAATTTACACGTTGGCCGGAAGTTATACCCATTACGAATTGCTCATCTGAAACCATCGCACGAGCATTCCTGGAATGTTGGGTTGCCCATTTTGGTTGCCTCGCTGTGGTGACTACCGATCGCGGGTCACATTTTGACTTAGCCTCCACGTCACTTCTCAACACACTAGGCTGAAGTCGAATTCGTACAACAGCTTACCATCCGGCAGCCAACGGGTTAGTTGAACGTTTTCATAGGCAATTGAAAAGTTCGTTATACGCTGGCAACAACCCTTCGTGGCACGAGGTTCTGCCATTAGTCTTGTTAGATATCTAAAACACGCCAAAGGTCGACCTGCATACCACCCCCGCCCAATTAGTCTATGGGCGCTCCTCACGTTTATCCGGAGAGATGGTTGCTCTATGCGCAAGGGACCCATCAACTTCGCGGATTACGGCGAGCAGTTGGTCCAGCACATGAGACGACTCCGACCGACTCCACCAAGGGAACAGTCGACGCTAATTTACGTAGAACCTCGTCTGCCAACCTGTTCTCACGCTTTGGTGCGTGCAGCTACTCCTCGACGACATTTACACCCGCCCTGTAAGGGCATATTCCACATACTCACGCGCTACAATAAGACTTTCGTGTTGGAACGCAAGGGTAAACGCGAGGCTACCTCTATCGATGGACTGAAGCCAGCGTTTCTAGAGGTACCCGATGTGAACATGTATTCGCGACCAACAACGCCCTCAACAGCTAGCGCATTGCCTAACGTTGGTACAGATCCGGTTTTAGTTACGACTCCGCCTGCCTCGACGGAGCCAGGTCTCCAGAACAGACGTGGTCGAAAGTTGCGGAGGCCGGTGAGATTTACGAACTATGTGGGCGTCTGTCTTATCTGTTTTTTTTTCAGTTATTTTTCCGTGTTCTTACCGAGTTGGTTTTAGACGGCTTAACCTACAGCAAACGCTGTTAGCAAGATTTTTTCTTGAAAAGACTATAAAAAAACGCTGCATTCTTTTGGACACGATGGACGCCGGAAACCCGGGAAGTTATCATTTTCCGTTAATAAACACTGTATATTCTAGAAACTGAGGGTAAACCGGTACGCCGAGGGCGCGGGTAAACTCGAAATTCTGCAAGACTTACGACGGACGTGAACAAGGCAGCGATCCCACGAGGTCGTTTACAACTGTCCCGTTTCCAGTTCCTCAGCTGGCCTATGATTATTAGCCCTCCAAACCTTGCTCCCCCGAACCACCTCCAATTGTTCTCCCCTGTTCTTTCACAGGCCGTTGGCGCAAACTGTGTGGCAGGAGTAAATTGTACTATTGATGCTCGTGCCAACGGTTCCGGCTAGCTGAAACACTCTAACAATGTCATAGTGAACGCTGGCAGCCTTCTAGAGGGGAGCTCTGTAGCGACCCTGTTCGTTATTGTCAATTATGTTAGAGCTACGTGTGCCATTTGTACCCTTCTTATTTTCTCCCTTTGTATGTACTCAAACATTTGTTCGAACGAGTAGAGATACCGACCAGTCCACCGCGCACTCGAACGTGTGACTCCGCTGCACGCACGCTTGTCGCTCTGCTCCGTTATCACCTCGCATTTGTATCTGTTTATTCTCGCGTTGACTTCGCAAGTCAACAATATACTTTTTGTCTACTCGCTGTATTATCCTCAACCGGCTGCCGTCAGTTCGCTGGGTCCTACACTCATAGTTGCACGCTGTTCCCAGACCGTGAAGAACGTTCGCATGATGCATGTTGTCCGATTGTTTGTCTGCATGTCATGCGACTGCGACGCGGACCCGAACTCACACGTGTGTCACCCACTTCCGGTTTAAATGGTGGTTGACGGCCGGTCTGTCGCTCCTCTAGTTAACTTACGTGTCGGTACTATTTCTTGCACTATAAGAAGGTGATGAGGGCAGTTGATAAGACGGTAGTTCAGGCTAGGTTAGAAGTCTGTGGTTGTCCGAATTTTTGTTTGACTGGTGCTTGGAGCGCGACTTCATCGGTTGGGCCGACGCCGAGAGGGGTCTTTCAGTCGTGTGCGATGGCCTTCCAAGCAGTCAGTGGGTTTGCTCCCAAAGTTGAGTGCGTGGAAAATATGATGTGCAAATCGATGCTCACGACGCATTTCAGACCATACTGGTAGCGGATTTTCTTGACCGCGCTGAAGCTGTGATTGATTTGGAGATTATAAACTCGTAAAGAACTATGGAGTAGTTTCATCAATGAGAAACCGAAAAATCTGACGGGGATAACTTGAAGTAAACGTTTCAGGGACAATATAGCCTGTGACGACCAACTGGTGGATGAAGTTCCTAAAACTGTTCACCATGGATCACGACCCATATTACTATTGTGACTGGACTGACCATGAAATCTCCACTGAGCTTAAGCGATTTCGACTATACTGCCCAAGACGAACTCCAGCCTACACGCAGCCGTAAGTTGAGCGTCAAATGAAGGACATGGTGAATGGGAAAATGATTGAGGAGGCTGAGAGCCCGTTCAATCCTCCTGTTCTGCTGATGTGGAAGCCCAATGATAAATTTCCATTTTGTGTCGCCTTCAAAAGACTCAACGAGATAACAGCCTATAAAGTCGTGGCAGTCTTAGTGGTGGCAGAGATTTTCAGTAAGCTGCGGGAATCCAGGATATTAACAGCGTTGGATCTGCGGTCTGGATATTGACAAGTTCCAATCAAGCAATCGGATGGAGACAAAACTGCCTTCACTGTGGGAGAAAAGCATTACCGCCTCAAATGTATGCCGTTTCGACTGTCAGATGCTCCCTTCACGACTGGTGCTAATGCTGCTAGACGGACTGAACGATGGTGTTATCTATGGGTGCGATATAGTCATCTAATGTGCTGTGTTGCGGAAGGTAGAATAAGTCGGCCTATGGATCAATAGTCCAAAGTCTCAACTGGCGAGACGAACGGTAGTACTGCTGACGAGCCCGTTATACGAAATTCCGAAGAAGACTTCTCGACTTCACTAGACGGATGAGGCCAACCAAGCGTTCGTCGAGATCCAACAGTTGGAGAAGAATGGACAGTTGACCCTGAAATTTCCAGTGGCTGGGCAGTGCTTCGTTGTCGCAACGTGTGCGGACGGTGTGGAAATCGGAGCTGTACCGGAGCAGGAGTGCTTGGGGATCGTGTGGACATTGGAGAAATGTGAGCTGTACTTGCTCGGCCTACGTTTCTGGGTGGAGACCGACTACAAGCGGTTGGATTTGAATAATTCGGCAAGGGACCCTCGGGGAATGCTGCCTCGTTGAACGTTACGACTTCATTGGTCTGACGTTGAAACTCACCACGCAGTTTGAAGAAAGATCTAGGTTCCAAGTTTGCAGTCCAGAACGCAACGCATAGGTGACGTTCCCAAGCACGTGGTCGGGGTTAAAGATACCTAACTACAATGAGATCCAAGAAAGTTGCAGGCGGCACAGATAATGGACACTTCAATCCGGTCAGTGATTGACTACTTGTCTTGAGAGAACAGCCACCAGAAGTCGAGGGGAATCCGGAAGTGAAAGCTTTCAAAATGCATCGACCAGACTTGCTACTGAATAGTGCCGAAATTTCGAGGTGTCAGCTACGGGAGAGAATAGATTTGTTCGTTTTACCGACGGATTTGGGAGCGATAACTGTGAAGGAATGTCATCAGCCGGCTCATGCGGGATGTCATCGAACTTACTAAATGTTGAAGCAAAGGACATACTGGCCGGAAATGAAGATTGATGTTAACAATTATGTGCGGGCTTACCGGCAATGTCAGCTATTCAAGAGCACTAACCACCTCCGTCGGTATCCCACGCAACTAACTATGGTCAGTGAAATTGAAAACTTATGGTCAATGGATGTGATGGGCCCCTTTCCCAGTAACCACTGCCGAACATCAATACATCATAGTCATGAGTGAACAGTTCCGAAGCATTTTATACGGAGCGTTGATGGGACACACCGTTGCAGGACACGGAATACCGCGAAGCATACTGACTGACCAAGACCCACTAAATCGCTCTTGATGATTTAGGGTAATTCAGTCAGTAAAATGTATTCGACAATTCAAACAGTGCTTGTTTAGGCGGCCTAGTTAACTGGACTATTTTTGAGGGCGCATGCACATCGGGAAAGGGGATCGCAAGGATTTGAACTTGTACGGTATTGTTTGGTAAAATTACAGGAAGGGTATTGTCTCACATTGAACCTGAATCAGCCGGATACACAAGTTAACCGCCTGGGGTGCGATAATAGGGTAACTAAACTGGCGTTCACAAACAGCCACCTGTCAACGGGAAGTGACCTCACTGAAACAATCGGATACAGTTAAAGCCGAGGACGTGTCAAATAATACCAAGGAGGAAGTTTTAACAGATGAAAAATGATAGTTATCAAAAAGAAGAAAGCAAACATTTCATGTGCAGTCATGCAACAAAATTCTCAGTGATCGTTTACTGCACACAGCAAAGACAAATAAAGGCAATTTAAGGATCGGGCTTCTACAAACAACCCAAGCACCTCAACGGACTCGTCGGTTTGCATCATACGAAACAGAAGATAATAAACCTACCAGAAAAACAAAAGTGGATACGATAAAGCTCATTCTACGAAAACTAGGAGTTTCGGAACCAGCTGAAGCGCTTGGGAATCAAGAAAATTTGCACAACACCGCGGCATCCTTAATCAAATGGACTGACGGAACGAAACAATCATACAATCGAAAAATTGTTGGCGACG